>ATSW01084994.1:0-12724 GCA_000444245.1 Botryllus schlosseri
GACTCAGATATACATATAGTGCCAAATATATTTCCAGTAAAAAGTTAGTTGCATAAAAAATTGAAAAGAGTTGCAAAAAGTTGCAATGTAAGATTCCCCCAAACAGCATGAAACACCACACTACATAACTATGTATTTAGGAGCTATGAAAAAAAGTTGCAAAACTTGCCCCATGATCACCCTTTTAGAAGTAATGTATTTCTACTCGAATTACATCCTTGAGCACTCGAGTGGTGAAGCTATTTTTCAGATTTATTCCTGAAATAGAAGTAGAGCTAATAAAGTACTAGGTTGAGTTGACTGGCTAAGTAACCTGGAAGTCCTCTCCTGCGCGTACGAGATCTTCTTGTATCCGCAGATTTTACTTGAGACATATGTTGATGCAAAGTAGATTTAGCAATGAATTTCTTTCAATCAATACTATTCATACTTCACGAGCGATGGAGTGACGTCATACGTTGTGTATTTAATATCAAGGTACAGTAATGTGACGCGTTGTTTTCTTCACTGAATGTCAACTAGAGAAGTAGTGGATCACCTGCAGTAGATTTCTACTTGTGACCCTAGTGGGATATAGGCTACATTCTGCTTGAAACAAATGTGAAAGTGCGAGTGATTTGTTGTCAAAACTAGTACAGTTTATGCCAGACTGAAAACAGTTGTTGTTTTCGGCAATAAGTTGCCTGTAGCGGAAGGATTTTGCGTATAGAATAACTGTGTGATTAAGCGGAAAGTCGCGCGTGACGATGCCACCAATTCCACTCTACAGTTTATGAATACGGTAACCCTGTTGTTAATGTATAAAAGGGGGTTGAAAGTGACTGGTTGATCCGCTGCTTATGTGTCAAAACCAAGAATCTAGAGTAATACCAAGGCTACATATCTTATCGTGACGCTTTTCTGGGTGGTGATGAACATTGAGCATAACAAGCTACCCTGTCTTCTTGCGTCTTGTAATAGTTTGGTGCAGAAATCAAGTTGCATCTTCTGTGTGTTCTTGGCATATAATTATGATATAAATGTTACTTTCAGGCCGTAATAAGGACAAGTAAGAAGACTATTTACACTGCCGGGAGACCACCTTGGTATAATGAGCAAGGGGAATTCAAGGAAGCATTTGTGATTGGTATGAATTGATCGTTTCTCTTCATGAAGATGCTTGCGTCATTGAAAGACACTTTTTTCAGGCCTTGCCGGTGGTAGCGCTTCTGGAAAAACAACAGTTGCTACAAAGATTATCGAATTGTTGGATTTTCCGTGGGTGGTGCTCATGTCAATGGATTCTTTTTACAAGGTATTGCTGGAGTTTTTTTTCTTATTTAGTTAGGATATATAGTTATTATGATTACTAAAATATTAACTTGATTGATATATTGATAATACTGATATTTTGCAATTGGTATTATCAGCTAAGTATTTCTATTTCCTAGAGATACATAGCTTCTTGGAGGTACAGAACTTCAATATACAATTGAATAGTATATATTAATATTGAAATTAACCCGAATATATTCCGCTGACACTCGTCATTCGATATCACCCATGTAGAGCTGTAAAAAGTGTGTTGAATATGATTTCAAGTCAAAACCGAACAGTGAACAAAATGGCTTGGACTGCAACTCGAGTCACAACACTATGACTCGGACTCGGCCCTCTGCACTCCGTCTTACACTCGAGCTGCACTCGGCTGTGGGTGAATTCAAAATGACTCGACTTGACTCGAATCAATACTCTGAAAGGCAGATTGAATTGTGACTTGATTTCAACTCTGCTCAGCGATGTTGCATTTGTAAAACGAGTACTTAACAAAATACATGAATGTGGGGTAGAAAATTATTGAAAATAGTGATCGCAAATGGAAATTTTTGGTGGTTTAGCAATCTTATTGGACTTATTGAAGGATGTTTTTGTAATTGCGGGCGATTTCTTGAACATTTCATTATGAAGGTGTTAACTCCGGAGCAGCATGAGCAGGCGGGGCGTAACGAATACAATTTTGACCACGTGGACGCTTTCGATTTTGATCTCTGCTGCGAGACGCTGGAAAAACTGAAAAAGGGAAAAAGTGTGGAGATACCGATTTACGATTTCACGACGCACGCGAGGAAAAAGCAAACAGTAATGAATTGAATGCAAAAGGGTTTTTGCGTAGAAATGACGACGCCATTGCTATTTTGAACAGAAAATACTATATGGAGCGAATGTCGTGATATTCGAAGGCATCATGTCATTTGTAAGACCAGAGCTTCGAAAGGTATAATGCTTTGTACTTTTTCCTCATTGTGCTTAGTTAAATCTGGCTTAACATGCAGACCTGTACAAACTACTTGATTTTCAAACTAGAACTACTCACTTTTCAAAACCCGCAACTAGAACTAGAACTACTCACTTTTCAGAATACACAACTAAAACTGGAACTACTAACTTTTCAAAAGTCGCAACTTGAACTACTCACTTTTCAAAACTCGCAACTAGAACTAGAACATCCCGCTTTTCAGAATACACAACTAGAACTAGAAACTCGCAACTATAACTACTCACTTTTAAAAACTCCATTCTAAAACTAGAACTAAAACTACTCACTTTTCAACACTAGCAACTAGAAATAGTGCTACTCACTTTTCAAAAATAGCAACTAAAACTAGAACTACTTGCTTTCAAAACTCGCAACCAGAACTGGAACTACTCACTTTTCAGAATACGCAACTAAAACTAGAACTACTCACTTTTCAAAACTTGCAACTAGAACCAGTTCTACTCAATTTTTAGAAGACGGAAGGAAAATTTGAAATAAATCTGTTTTTTTTTTAAATCTAAAACGTTCTCGTCTAATAGCAATACTTCTACGTGTTGGGATTGAGCCAAATTTGATGTGCAGTTCGTGCTGAACAGCTCTAACGTACAGTAGAATCTGCATAAATTTCGATATACAGGCCTGCCTGACTGTAGACATGAGATACTGTATATTCATCTTCTAACTTTGATTGTTCAGCTATTGGATATGAAGATATTCGTTGATACCGATTCCGATATAAGACTGGCGAGGCGATTAAAAAGAGATATCACAGGCAGAGGACGTAATCTCAAGGTATATCTCAAAATTTTCAATAATCAGTATTAATTTTACCTGTTGGGTTTTATTTCAGGGGGTTCTGCATCAGTATAACAAGTTTGTGAAGCCTGCCTTTGAAAAATTCATTGAACCAACGATACAATATGCGGACATTGTGGTACCTAGAGGTGAAACGTTCACTAGCCTTGTAAACACGGGGAAATTCATTCATTTCTTCCACACCAGATACCTAGACATAACTCGGCCCATTTAGCTTATAACAATACTCTTTGAACATTGCTTCAAGTGAAATCACTAGTAGGCTAATGCATCACAACGACTATCGAAGAATCATTGATATATTGCTACGTAAAAGTGGAATTTTTAGGCTATCGTCAGTAGCACGGCGTCTGAAACGGTAGGGTACTGAGAATATGAAGGAAGTCCCTGAAATCAACCAAGATCATGAAGGCATAGGAGCAATTGTAAACAACTCGGTGAAATCATATATGGTCACGTAGGGCTATTCGAATATAACTTATTTTATTGGATTCCGCTGATTCACTGATTTGAATGCACAGGAGCTGGAAAATTTTGAATTTATTATGAAAATATTTCACTGTCGCCTCGTGCAATTGTTGAGTTTTCTGAAAGAACGATGTCTACCAATTTTTGCTCACTTCCAACCAGTAGCAGCGAACATCTTGCTGTTGAAAATTTTGGATGATTCTCAAAAATGGCTCAGACAGTGGGCAATCCCAGAATTATGGATGCAAAAACTCGAATAACTCGCTTCTAAGGGTCGGAATTGCGTCCAATTTGTTTTGCATCGTTTTTGTGGACGACTCAGAATTTCATTCGGTTGAGAGTAAAATTTGAAAAAAATTTACAATAGATTCAAAATGTTTGAACTTCCGTGTGTTCACATCTGCCAGTTGGAACCGAGCCAAATTTGGTGTGCAGCAGGGTTGTAATGACTCGAGTCATTTTTTCAAAATACGGAAATGACTGGACTCGACTCGAGTCAATCTGTGTATTGACTCGACTTGGACTCGAGTCATTGCGCATGACTCGAACCAAGTCATTGAATCGAGACTCAGACGGCCAAGACCGACATTTCATTGTAATTCCGAAGCCAACACACTTTTGGGATTTCGCCTGTTGGTACTGGTACTTGAAAATGCGACCAGAAACTGCTAAGAGTGAGGAAAATTGGCATATTTTAAAAGCGAACCGTTCGATATCACCAAACAGAGTTATTTTAAGTGGGTTCACCTAGACTTTATCTGGAAGCTGAGCAGTGAACACGATGACTCGGGCTCGAGTCATAATTCCATGACTCGGACTCGACCCTCTGCTCAGCGACTTGGACTCGGACTTGACTCGGTGGTGAGTTGAAATGACTCGACTTGACTCGAGTCAAAACTATAAAAGTGAGATTGACTTGTGACTCGGAGCCTTGAGACTTGGTTAATACCCTGGTGTGCAGCGTTTTTTTTAGGCAAAATAACAATTCAATCAGTGAATTCCCGGAATCTGGAAAGAAGTAATTTTTGTACAACCCTGGTCAGTAATGATGTAGGATACCGGTACTCTACATTTTTGAAATACCAAAGTATTTTTTGATTTCTTGTACTTTTTCAAACTGCTTACTTGGATAGTTTGATACTTTTTATTTTCTATATCCACTTTCAAGTAGTACTGTCATGTTTTGAAAATGCCACTTCTCAAATAAGGCCTATTGACCACTTTGACTGCCTCTGTGTAGAATAATCTCCGTGACCTAGGATGGTTAGCACAGCAATAATGTCTTGTCGTTGTGTCGCAATCTTGTGGTGTGTTCATCGGATGAAAGTTTTTAATAATAAACGGATGTGGTATTTTTCAGGCGGTGAAAACGAAGTAGCGATAGACTTGATCGTGCAACATATTCATAAAAGACTCGAAGAGGTTAGTACAGGATTTTATCCTGAAATCTGCGATTCACGATTTCTCACTTTGCACACTGATTACGGCTCATGGGTTAGGCTGCTCGAATACTTGACTATACTCATGAGCAATCATGAATGATATGTAAGTTAATGTAATTGGGATTTTAACAAATCTTGTTTCGAACAGAATGAAACTGCAAACTGGCATTTTTCCTTATACCAAAAAGTACATGTTGGAATTTTCTTGCTGTAACAAATATGCGATATCAGTTTAGTTGCTGAAGGATTTTGCCATGGCTATGACCATTGAACTCACAATACACATTATTCGGAATTGGTCATCAAAATTACCAAAAATTCACTGATCATTATGAACGTAAAATGATGGTGTTTATCAACTAAGCAAATGAGGATAGACATTCAACGTATCTATTTGTATCAATTTGTCCCGATTGACGACTGTAGCTTGAATCACAATAATTTCACATCTAATCGAATGACTGGGTCACATGGGCTCGAATAATAATGAAAAATCGTTCATGCATATTTTTTGGATGTGATTTTAGCGGAACTTGAACTTCAGGTAACATTTGTCGTCCTATCAAATGGCTGGAAATTGCATGACATAATTGAATGTGCTGTCGAGTGATCGAAATATTTGAGTAAAAGTTGTTGTGATAGTAATTGTATTAATAATTTGTTGTCGTTGAATAATTTTTATTTTTCGTTTCAGAGGCATACTGGTACTTCTCCGTAAGATTTACTGTTCTTCACACCACTAATGAGTTTGCGTAATTTGTGTCTAACTGTAGATGATTTACAATCAATGTCAATGATGAATTACATCTGCATGTTCTGAGTACTTAAATACTGCTAGAGTTCTTTTTATGTCTTCTGTTACACAGTTTTGTGATACCAATTTCTGGAGAAGTGAAGATAATTGAATTCACATCATTTTATATGTGAAATAGCTGCAACCACACTACGGCAATCATGGAACATAGTTTCAAATTTATGGCTGTATCGAATACGCTTTGTCAATTCTGACCATCGACTACATTTTCTTGAATGTTATTTCAAACTTGTCCGTAATTGCATACAAACATGAATGGATGACGAAATTTTATTGTATTTTAGTTTCGATTTAACTGAACTAACGAGTAAGATTATTGAATGTTGCTAGCGGTATTGTAAAATGTGTGTGCTGCCATCCGAAATTTGTAATCACTGTGAAAATATTACAAGGACAACGTTGTATTAATCATTTTTGTTCATCAGTAATTTACTGTAGCCTCAGTTCATATTTTCTATTTGTAGTTGTAGTGCTTTTGTGATTTCCTTTCCTTGGGGGTGATGCATCATAAACTGAGCACTTCATCAATTCTTCCATTAGTTTGACCTATTCGCATTCACCTTTATGTAATAGGAGCCAGTTGGCTACCGCACACCTGGGGCAGCCGTTGCCAGCCACGTTGAACGTGATAGAAGCAACCCCGCAAGTTCAAGGAATTCATACCATACTGAGGTGCGTCTTGGAACATCGTTAATTCGTTATGGCCTGGTCACTACTAGCAAAATTTCAGCTAAATTAGACGAGAATTAAACTTTGAGCTACGTTTTTTTTCAATCAGAGTAGAATTAGAATAATAGCAAAGAAAAGATTAATAAATCAGATTAGAATTCTAATTGAAGCAAAGAAACATTAAACAAATTATATTAGAATTAGATTACCGGCATTAGAATCTAATTACAATTATATGTTGTGTAGTGCTAAGCATAAGGATTCAAGCGAATCCCCAGAACCCTCAAAAAAAGTTATTTTTGAGCAACCCTAATGCACTCATGGTATGCATATGCACAGATCGTCTGTATGTATATCACGAGTCGGTGCGTATGCCGCAAAAACATCAAGGACATCAAAAGATATCACGTTCTATTCCTATCTTGACAGAGATCGACGGACAAACCGAGATGAGTTTATCTTCTATTCCAAACGTTTGATGAGACTGCTGTTTGAATATGCGCTGTCGTTTCTTCCTCACCACGAGCACATTGTAAACACGCCGCAAGGAACGCAATATCACGGCCGGAAGTTCAGCGGAAATGGGGTACGTGATTGAATTTAACAACGAACTTGGTTCCTTGACTACCTAGCAAAGGTTGTCAATAGCGAAGCACGCCTACTTTTTCATGTATTTATGTTTTTGAACTACTACCACATTTACTTGAACACAGCTTACTCTTAACAATTCGGATTTTGAAAGTAGTAAGGGATATTGTGAGGAAATTGTTGTGAGAATCCTGTGAAGTAGCCCCTGTATCACGGCAACTGAATATGTTTTCGAAGATCTGTATCGATTTGTAGTGCTGTCAGTCATTTTGGGTTAATCGCCTAGGCGATAATCTGGTAGCCACTTGAATATTTTTTAGACTTTTCATTGCGTTATTTCGTACTTGATCAGTTAGTGGGCATTTTCATTATTATCAGCCATTGGCAATTGTTGACTATGATCTATCTAACAAAATGTGAAGGTAGTCCCGATTGAATCACCATTGCTAAAGCTATCATGATAAATGCTCTTTGCTCACCAACCCTATCAATTATTCAGCCGCTCCTCATAGTATGATTGTATTTCAGCTGTGTGGTGTGTCAATACTAAGAGCTGGAGAGACGATGGAGTCTGCCTTGTTTTCCGTGACGAGAGACATTCGACTCGGCAAGATTTTAATCCAGACCAACTCGTCGACGGGAGAGCCTGAAGTCAGTTTGCATTACATACATGGTATAAAATGGTGCTAAGTCTGTTCTATTGCGACAGCTGCATTACCTGCGTCTGCCTAGAAAGATTAGGAACGACCACGTGATTTTGATGGACGCGTCGGTAGCTACGGGCGCCGCGGCCATGATGGCTATTAGAGTTCTGCTGGACCATGATGTTGAAGTGAGAAAAATTTCTCTTTAACCAAAATATATCACGTTTATGGGTAAAACTGTGAGACTGCATATTTTTTCAAGGTTTCACGGATTCGTAGTGTCACCAGTTGTAATTGTTAGTTGTGAAGATACACCCTGTCATTTCAAATGTGGCTTGGACATTGTTACTTCTATCTGTAATTGAGCAGAAATTTCATGATATCAATTCTACTTGAATACTAACACTGATTACTTCCACTCTGAAAAGTAGCTGACATACCCACCAAGTCTGTTGTTAGCCTGACATTGCTTTTCAATTTTCATGTCCACTATCATCGCACCATTATTATCACTTTTCAGGAAGAGAACATACTTCTCGTGACATTGCTCATGGCGGAATCAGGAATTCATTCCGTCGCGTACGCGTTCCCCAAAGTCAAAATCGTCACGACGTTGGTCGACAAAGAACTGACATCAGATTTCCACATTGTGCCTGGAATCGGTGAGTGAATGTTTTTCTATTTGTACTGTGTTTCACAATAGGTTAATATACAATTGAATAGTGTATTCATATTGAGATGAACCCGGATATTTTTGGCTGACACTCGTCAGGGATAATCGTCACCAACTAGTAGCGAAGTTGGGGAACTTTTTATATCAATAAACAATCAGAGACTAAATATTAAGTCACTGGCATGGAAATTCGAGTAACCGAGGCAAACAAATGGCGTAAGCTCAATGTACTATTTTAGATTATACACAAAATCCCTTTATTTGCGTGTACGGTAGGGCTCTTCAAAAATGACTTTTTTCTCAAATCGCACTAACTACTTGATAAAATTGTTAGGTTACCTAATTTAAGCCTACACACCAAATTTGGTTCAATTCCAACCAGTCGAAGCGGCGTTATTGCCGTCCAAAAATTTGAATTTGAATAAAATAGTATTTACGGCAGGCACAACTATAATAAATAATCAAAGAATTGGTCACCGTAAATACTATTTCATTCATAATTCAAATTTTTCGACGGCAATAACTCCGCTTCGACTGGTTGGAATTGAACCAAATTTTGTTGAACGTCGTTTCTATAGACAACCTAACACTTCATGGGGTGAACAGAAAATTTTCCGTTCTTTATTTTAATATAATAAATAGAAACTTTCTTCTCCGGTAGCAATGAGGCTAGTGGTTGGAATTGAACCAAATTTGGTGTGTAGGCTTAAATAAGGTAACCTAACAATTTTATCAAGTAGCTAGTACGATTTGAGAAAAAAAGTCATTTTTGAAGAACCCTAGTGTACGGTCTAATAATAGTACATTAAGCTAGAATTTACATGCCAATGACATCCTAGTTGGTGATACGATTGTTGATATACAACGAACGGTCTTCAATTCTCTACTAGTTGCTGACGAGTGCCAAAAATATTTGGGTTTATTTCAATATGAAGATATTATTCAATTGTATATTGAAGTACCGTACCTCCAAGAAGGTCTTCTATTCAGATAGGTTGGTAGTAATATGATTCGTTTTTTAGGTAATTTTGGAGATCGCTATTTCGGAACGGAATGAAAGACAACTGCATGGCATTGTACAACGTTGTTGCGACTACAAAGAGGATGATCACCATGCGGAAATGTCGCTGACTGGATATTGTTTTGGCGTCTCCAAGTTGATGCCTTGAACTCGTTGATTGGTGCAATCTGTGTTGTCAATTTTGTGCTTATCCAATCCTGAATCTGATAAGGCGTTAATTTCGATTTTAGCCCAATGCTATACGTGTGAATAAGTCTAGTTGTTGACTATATTGGTTTTACAGTGTACGGTTTCAGCATATTCTTGCTTTAAGTGGTACAGTTCCATATAATGACGTAAACAACTTGCTTTTACTCATGATACGGTGTGCAAAATGACATTTAGAAGGTTTCAGATCAGAGAATTGTTTAATATTCTCCGCATTTGTGTGAGTTGCCAATTATCGTTAGTGCTACTGTAATACACCATTTGCTCTTTAATGAAATGATGTCTTGTTGTTGTGCTACCGATTTTGATGTAGTGTAAGGGCCTGTTAGTACCCAAGTGCACAGTTGCCAGATAGACTGTCACCCCACAATGATTTGCAGAATATTGTCGCCATGCGGATAAAAATCTCTGGCTTGATGTGGTGTATACTTCTAAATTAAGTTTAGTAGCCTACATACATTGCTGAGCTGTTTTTGCTTGGAAGCTTGGTTCCCAACCCCTTTGCTATAGTGCGAAGCATGAGTCTTGATGAATATTTTATATTATGTGTGGTAAATTCATATCCAGCAGGCAAGAAAAAAGCATGTAAATTACAGCATGTTATTCTTTGGTATGCGAAACTTGAGCATAAGGGTTAGGATCAGGGTTCTGCACCATTTAGTCAACGGTCGTTTCTCACTGTGTCGCATACTCGGATGTAAAGCAGCATGTTATCTTATTTCTAATAGTCTTATTTACATGCTCCAGCTGAGCCAAGGTAGGTGTCTGATTATAAAACAACTTCAAGTTGTTTCAACACCCTCCTATCTTGTCATTGCATCTCAAACTGGTGGTGTTTTGATTTAAGAAACTATTAATTAACTGATGATGATCGCAATCCCGTGCTGCTCAATGACAATCTTTTGCTGGCAATACCACTAGTTCTGGTCTGTCATCTTAGTGTGATATCGCGGCATCGCCTGTGATTGAGTAGTTATAATAGCTTAGTTCAAAATACTAATCTCTGTCACTGTATGAAATATTCATGAATGTGTACAGACGAATGTGAAATGAGATGTAGTGTGGTGAAATGTCATACCATCACATGCGCCGGCTAAATTTTATTGCTTCGTCCAAAATATTTATCTGTCAATGTTTGCAATCTTGATCAATGTGTATTGTGTTCCGACGAGCGTGACATCAGACATAGTTTAGTGGAATATGACACCATCACATGCTTTTAAGTAGTTTTTTATCTTAGTTTAAAACATATTTACCCCTTGTCAATGATTAAAACATTTATTGGCATCAATGTGTACAGATGAGTATGATGTCAGATATAGAGTTTCGTAGTGAACGATCATTTGATCAACTAATGTCGCGAGGCTATGACTAATTGATATAACTGTAGAGTGTAGATATATCAATACACACAATCATAATCTGTGTGTATCGATAATAATTACTCAGTCATGTATTCCGAGTACCCGGGGGTGCACTACAGTAACACCATTTGCACAAAAACTGGTACATTTATTGCCAATACAACCGAGTAAAATAACCACGCATGCAGTAGATGACTTTGATTCTGCGGAGTGCAAGCAAGCCATGATAGACAACGCAGATGTCACGAAAAAGCCACAGATAGCAAAATAGTACACAAAACACAGACGCCGTATATAAGCATCTTACAAGATATCTGTCTTCAAAATGTTGATTAACACAGTGTAGCGATAGAGTACAAGTGCCAATAGAGCTGAGCGAAAGCGAGTACCAGAATGATTCGATTCTGAAACTTAAGATTCTAGAAGATAAATGAACTCAAGACTCAGTACTCAAAAAATCATCCTCATTACTCGACTCGAATCAGCCCTAAGTTGCAACACAGCTACGTGTACATCATCTCGGCCATTGAAGACATCTTCTTCGGTAAAAACAACGTATCCTCCATGCGTAAAGACAGTTCTTCCGTCGAGAAATCCTGATCGCACATCCTCGCTTCATAAGAGCAAGAACGATCTATGTTCACCTTGGGTCCTACAGTCGGAGCTGTTACGTCTTGATCTTCAGTTTCCTTATTGCTCGACGGATCGCGATAGCCATCAAGTATTTGTTGATACCGGCTACCTTCAAAATCAGCCAATAACCGTTGGTATTTACTACGATGAGACATGTTCGAATTGCTGGCTAATTGTTGAAACGTAGTTTCCGGCAAGTTGGCAGATGAGAAGAGTGATTTCTGTGTGTGTTCTTGATCAAGTTTGTGCACGAATCGGCTAGGGCTCAACAGAATTTTGCACTTTTTGAGCGACTTCGGAGATGAATGATAAACAAGTGAAGTAGACGGCGTCAAAGGCAAGAACGTCTGCACCGAATCAGCGACAGAATTTTGTTTAATTGGCGATAGCGGCTTTGTGTTTAAACTTAGGTTACACATATCTTCTAGAATCATTGTTGAATGCGCGGTCAAACTTTTCACTTTAGCTTTGTATTTGAAAGACGGCGATTTAAATACTTGTCTGCCTCTCGTGTATTCCCAAAAGTTATTATCAAGATATGACGAATTGGTCAAGTTCTTTTTCTTGTAAATAAATCCAGGCCTTTGTAGAGAATAACGAAGAGGTTTCCTTTTGAATTTCGACTTTCTGGTTTCGGATTCCCACACGACTTTCGACTGAGAGCAAGCCTGTTTGTCGTGTCTGTCCGAGTGTTTTCCGTTTGTCGTATTCGGCGGGCAATCGCACGAGTCAGTCGTAGGTTGTTGCCCTTCGATCTCGTCAAGTGCATGTAAAAAGTCATCAAAATTTTTCGATTCTGACATTTTGTTAAACGATCATTCCGTAGAAATATGCTCTCAAAATATGCTGTAAATTAGTGAATAACTGTAAATCAATATTCTTTTCATAAATATATACATCTAGGCCTAGTTGACCTTGGCGCTAGTGATCTGAGCTCAAAATTCAATATACCAAGTCTCAATTTATAGCTACTTTTGCACTGATTCCCATAATATTAAATAAATTCTGGCAAGAGCACCGGAACCCCGCAAAATTGCTCTTAAAATTCAAAATTTTCATCGTTCCGAACAATAGGAACACCTAAACGCC
>ATSW01084995.1:0-12070 GCA_000444245.1 Botryllus schlosseri
CAGAATTACGGAATTCGCAATATTTTGAAAATCAAGTTCATTTTGTATCAAATCATAGCTGTTTCTGATAATGAACGAGAATAGCAATGTCTGTACACCAACCTTGAGTCATTTTGCGCTATGCAGTTACATGCATGTAGCATTTTCAGAAAAACTAGAAGTGTGATTAGAAATGAAATGAGAAAATTTCACAAGTTTGACTACAATTGGATCACCAGCATTTTGCTGTAATTAGTGTAGTTGGACAACTGGAATTATGTAATTTGATCTGTGTTGGTGTGAACGCTGTTTGTTTTTTCACAGCCATCAGCCATCGGCACCCTTCCAACCCATCTTTCAAATCGAGCGATTCAAACGCCAGTTTTCAGCGGAATCTTTCTTCAAAACGAGAGAAAAAACCGCGCAAGGTGAGAAACCGCGAGAAATTGGATTCCAATCAAGTTTTTTTGATTAAAAAAAATTATTTCAGCCAAGAGGTTCGTTTTGGTCGTCAATCATCACAAAAAAGCAAAGTCCCAAGTCCCCGACGACAGGGGGAACGGTCTCGGGCGTTCCCGTGTTATCCAAAAATTCAAACAATGCGGACGCAAAAACATCGTCTGGTGGGACCTGGCCCAGAGTTGAAGTTCATTCGGAAGGTAAGTAGTTCTAGTTCTAATTTCAAATTTTG
Source organism: Botryllus schlosseri (assembly GCA_000444245.1). Classification (NCBI taxonomy): domain Eukaryota; kingdom Metazoa; phylum Chordata; class Ascidiacea; order Stolidobranchia; family Styelidae; genus Botryllus; species Botryllus schlosseri. Next base: position 671 of record ATSW01084995.1, read on the forward strand.
ATAAGTGAGTAATTCTAGTTCTTGTTCTAGTTGTGAGTTTTGAAAAGTGAGTAGCTCTATTTCTAGTTCTAGTAGCGGATTTTTAAAAGTGACTATATGTAGTTGTAGATGAGGGATTTAAGAATCTAATAGTTTGAACAATTTAACAAGTTGATGAAATAAATCTTTTTCAGGTCTGTCGGTTTTTGACAAGAAAAAGACTCGACCGCGGATCGACTCGTCGACGTTCACCCCTCCCGCACAGTTCAATGCCGGGCAGACTCCACCCACTTTTATCCGGGGCTTGGTGGCCAGTCCCACCAGCCCACAAGCAAAATCATTTCAAGGTCAGCATCTGTCTGTCTGAATGGGTTCGTCGTCATAATATGACCATTAACGTCCGTCAAAAGAAGATTTTTAACAGCTCTAATGTGTATGTAACATTTATGGTTCAATTTTGAGACAGATTTAAATTTAGGTCAGGCTAGGTTTAGGGTTGAGGCTTGGATATGTATATATGGGTTGATTCCAGGGTTAAGGTTTGTTTTGGGGTTATAAAGTCGCATGTTAAAGTGACTTACTCTCAGATGTCAGTCACTCTGATTCAGAGCAAAAATTCATATTCAAAGTACGTTTTATTTTCCAATTTTACTGGCTAGTCGATAGAATTGTTAAGGTTGGCGAAAAACACATCGAATTTGGCTCAATTCCAACCTATAGAAGCGAAGTTGAAGGGGTTGTAAATTTTGGGTTTTACAAAAATAGTATTTACGGTGGGATATTCTACAATTAATAATGATTGGGTGTCTTACTGTAGATTTTTTAAAATCCAAAATTATTTTACAAAAATTCCAACTCTATTTCAGACCCGCTGCCGCGAGCCCCAAAACGGCAACGGCCGGTCTCGGTGCCCGGATTCTCCCCGGTAAGTTTGTCCGGAAATATTCTCTCCTTTAATCTGCTTTTTTCAATCTCTCTCACTCTTTCTCAGCTGCCTCCTAATTCATCCAACAACAACAACTCGCGGCACGCTCCTCCCATTCCAGAGTGAGTCAATTTTTTAACATGAAAAATGACTCGAGTCGAACTCGACTTATATGGAAAATGCCTAGACTTGTCTCGAGTCACTTTGTGTGTTGTAATTGTATGACTTCTTGAAAAATTGGGCAAAGTCAAGTCAGTCATTCGTTTCTGTAACAAACTTTACCCCAAACTCATTTCAGATCGTCAGTTGTCCCCGTGACCTCGAAACCCCAAACCAGACCCACCAATATTGTGGGTGTGACATCCAAGGTTGGAGTGAATTCCGAACAGAATCACATTTTCAGGTGACTTTGACTAACAACTGGAAATCCAGAGTTATTCGTATTTTTTCAATTCCGAATTAGAACTAAAATTACTCCCTTTTCAAAATTCGCAACTAAAACTAGCACTACAACTACTCCTTTTCAAAACTTGCAACTAGAACTAGAACTGCTCACTTTCCAAATCTACAACTAGAGCTAGAACTAGTCATTTATTTTTAAACTCGCAACTAGAGCCAGAGCTAGCAGTGCCAAAATTTCGAAATCCGCAACTAGAACTATAACTACAAGTGTGAATTCCATGATTCGAGATGAGGGATGATTCTTGTATCAAAATGATATTATTCTTGCCACTGAGAGTTTGTTTATCAACGTAAATTATAGTGTCAATAGCATTCTCCACTGCAACGGCCTTGAAGCCTTGATTGGTTGTATCACGGCATACGAAACATGCAGTGCTAAGCTGCAACATCAGTGAAAATGACATATCTGTGAAGTCGTGATAAGCAGCATTGTCACAAAGTGCAATGAAATAGGTATGGTCGAAAAAATGTCAGGCCCTCTTTATTATGTTTTAGAACGTGCATTATATTCTTGGTGTTCATATAAAAGTTTGCAATTTGAATTTGTACAACATCTATAATGTTACGGGACTCAAATGCTTGACTCAAAGCCTACTATTTGGTTGAGAACCAAATCACTAATGCTCTATTTTTCCCAGACCTGCTTGTTTACTCGCAGTATGTGATTGTTTGTATTACTGTACAGACCTGGTTTTCACCGAAATCAATCTGTGCCGCCCACTCCTACCACTGAGAAAGTGAGTTTGTATTTTTCTGCCACAAGCGCAAACCTACTAGCTCCTCTTGTTTCTAGGCCGTCGTTGCGATTGGATCGCCTCAATCTCAGATTGTCCGGGGCGCGGACCCAGAACCCAGAAGCGCCAAGTCTCTGCCAAGACCCACCAGCGCAAAGTGGGTGATGTTGCATGAAAGCCAAGCGTTACATTGCTGACGAGTCACTCGATTTTTTATGGTGACTCGAGTCAAGTCGCATTTTTGCTTCGATTCACGAGTCTATGCAGGAGAATTAAGGTCAACTAGATCATATTCAGCTTTTTCAAATCAGATTCGAGTTAAAAGTAGAATTCTAGCAACAAAGTTTTTCCAAATGAATGATAGCTTTTTTTCCAAGCCAGAATTAGAGTTATAGGCCCACAATTCTTTCCGAATTGGATTGGAAATACTCTTGATAGCTACAAAATTTTTCAGAATTAAATAAGAATTACAATAAGAGCTATACAGGTTTTTCCCAAAATAAGCTAGAATTAGAATTACAGTTTCACAATTCTTTTCCAAATTAGATTAGAATTAGAATTTAAAAAAAAATCATACTAGGATTGGGGGTGTAGGTATGCAGTTTTTTTTCAAACTAGATTAGAATTAGAATTGTAGCTACAGTTTATTTACTACTTGAATATATGGCTACACAGTTTTTTTACCAAATTGTATAAGAATTGAGATTCCTGAATTAACGAAAACTAGGAAATTGAATAGTTCAGTTTATATCAAATCAGATTCACGAAGCACGAAAACAGCACATGTCTGTATACCGATCTTGGCTAGTTTTGCACGATACAATTCTTCTGTAGCATTTTCAGGAAAACCAGAAGTCATATTATAACTATAATGAGATCATAGAAGCATTTCACAAATTTGGTTACAATTAATTTACCGGCATTTTGTAATTGTACAATTGTCTAACAGTGTAATTTTTGTTAAAAGGACGACATCATCAAGGGCGAGCTCCGTGCAAAGCTTCATAGACCCGACGCAAATCAAGCCCGGAGATTACAGACGCATTCGAATTCCCTCGGAGCATTCGGTGGTTATGCGAGTCAGCGGCTCAGAGAAAGGTTAATTTCTTTCCACTGATATTTTCACTATCCGTTTTTTTGTTGAATTATCACAGAAATGCCACCGTAAATACTGTTATTTCATATCCAAAATTTTCAACACCATAAACTTTTATTGGAAGGTTGGAATGGAGACGAATTTGGTGTGCGGACAATTTTATGGAATATCCAGTCAATTTGAAGAATATATTTCTTTTTTAATTGAAACTGCTCCTAACTAACCACTTTTTGACAAATGATGGTTGAAATAATATATTCATATAAATGGTTCCACAAAGGAATGTCTAAAATACAGCAAATTGTAGCAGGGTTGTAACCAAGTCGCAAATTCCGAGTCGCAAGTCAATCTCACTTTTCTAGTTTTGACTCGAGTCAAGTCGAGTCATTTTCCATTCACCACCGAGTCAAGTCCAAGTCAGGGAGTAGAGCAGAGGTCTCAAACACGCGGCCCGCGGGCTGCATGCGGCCCTCGAGAGCATTTTGTGCGGCCCGCGAAGGCATTTTTCAATTTCAAGTATTCGGCAATATATTCTAGTGTCATATATCTTTTTTTAAATTTAGGAACTTAAATTTCACTCAAAAACTACTACAAAAACCTGAAATCTAAACAAACTTCACTTTAACATCGCTTCCTAAAATCTACCATGCAGTGGAAGATCGCTATTACGTCACATTTCAGGTTCATGATGACAAAACATGAACCGTTGATGATTCGTGACTGAAAATTGTGATTTTGTTTGGTGCGACCTTTCGTCAATTTATACTCGATTCTGGATTGACTGAGTGATAAACTAAAAATGACTCGGGTTGAGTAGGGTAGAACGTTTAAAACAGGGAAGGACTTGCCTCTCAGATAGTGACTTGGCAATCCGACGGACGCAAAAATCTAGTAAGCTGTCTTGGGGAATAGTTATATATCAAAAGCCCGTAGCTTGCGTTGGTATATAGAATATAGAAATCTAATCAGGTCTGTATGGAAACCATTGGCATTCTGTGGCCCCCGTGACTTATATTTGGTTACATCCTGGATGTTGTTTGTTCTCTCTGTCCATGTTATTATCGGTGGCGAGTAAGGTAGTGGTACGCTCCACAGCTGTAACATCAATGGATTCTTCCGCGATTAGTCATTTCTATTCCAGGGGTTCTTAACCAGGGGTCTGTATCCCCTTCGTGGTACAAAGCACCATAGGGGGTACCAGATGCATTGTGGAAATTGGCCTATATGCTGTGGAATATTTTCTGGGCTAATTTATTCAACTGGAAAATATTCTACGCGGTTTTATGTGAACGGTCTTTCTGATTTTTATAGGTCTCATCAGAAATTGTGTTGAAAATCGACAGGGGTCACTGGAAATCTAATTGAAAGATACAATGCTATTACTATGGAACAATAATGATTATATTTAAGTTGTTATTGATCTGTTCCAATATTAATCGAAGAAAACCTAACGCTGGTTTAATTTGACTTTGGCAATGACAGTAACAATAGCCCATACTTATCACAAGTATATCAGAAACCCCGATTAGGCTACACCGCTCACATGCTCTGATATCAGATCAATCTTTAGTGAATTCTAAAATATTCTACATAAAATTGTGGCATTTCAAAGGTCCAATAGCTGCAATATTATAACCCAACAGCTTTTACGATATCATCATGCGTCCTCTCGCATGATGTCTAAACCCCATTATTTCTAACAAATTATGCCCAGCACAAAAACTATTTTATTCAAATATTTGAATATGTGATTTGTTCGTGCCAAGCGTGAATAGTATAATAGTAAATTACATTTTTTCGATGGTTGTAGAATGCATGTCTGCAAGGTGCCGTTAAATAAGGCCTAGTTGGATATTATAGATTGAATACCCCTATTTATTGATGCTGCGGCCCGCGGGTCATCACAAATTAGGAAATTGGCCCGCGAGCACATTTGAGTTTGAGACCTCTGGAGTAGAGGGTCGAGTCCGAGTCATCGTGTTTTGACTCAAGTTCAAGTCATGGTGCTGCCTGTTCTGTTCAGAGTGGATGTCTTTTTAAATCCAACTTTTACAACTCTGCTCGGCGATATCAAATGCTTCGGATTCATAATATAGTCATTTTCCTCACTTGTCACTTCTGGTAGCATTTTCAAGTACCAGTACTGATTGACGAAAAAAGAATAGTGTGATAACTTTACTATTCTTCGAAATTACAATGAAATACCTGCCTTGGTAGACGCAGTCTAGAGTCAATACACAAATTGACTCAAGTCGAATCGTTTTTGGTTTTTCAGAAAATGACTCGAGTCAAGTCGAGTCACCAAAAAATTGCGACCCGAGTCATTACAACCCTGAATTGAAGTTAGTCACAAAAGTAGGTGTCAAAATAGTGGTCGTCTGCGGTTAGAGAGAGAAATATAATAACCACTAGCCTACTGCAGAATCATGAACTATCATACACATATCCTGATTTAAAATGAGGCAGCCAAAACTTTTTGTGGAAACAACGTTTTAAAAAGCGAGGTGTTTGGTAAATCTATGAGCTGTTCATTTTTTTATTAAATAACTAATTTCATATCGCGGAAATAAATAAATATAAAACTCTCTTGCAGGTTCCATCAACTTGTCGGACCGATCGACCCCCATCCTGTTCAACAAACGATGCCACTCCCCGGCCGCAACCCTTCCAAGCTCGCTCCCAACCCCCTTCCATTCGACCCCCGCTTTTCACCCAACCTCTATGCTTCAAACTTCGGCTCTAACTCCAGCGTTCTACCCGTCTAGCACCCCGCTCATCCCGTCACCCACTACTTCCGTGCCACCGACACCAACGCAGCATTTGATGGACGCGTCGGTGCCCACCATACCGGGGAGTGGGCTGAGTTCGCTGTCAAATATTTCAACTTCTTTCAAAGCGCGCAGGTTTGTGGAACTTGAAATTTTTTTAGCCTTTTCAGATCGGAATCAGAATGATCGCTATAGTTTTTTTAATTTGTCTAGAATTTTAATTATAGTTATTGTTTTTTTCAAAATTAGAATTAGAATTTTATTTGTAGTTTTTTCAAAATGAAACTAGAATTAGAATTATAGCTACACAGTTTTTCCCAAACTAGATTAGAATTAGAATGATGACTGCACACTTTATTTTCCATATTACATCAGGAACACAATTAGAATGATAGCCTCACAGTTTCCTCCAAATGAAATCAGCACTGGATAGGCCACTGGATAGGCCAGAAAGCTTGGAACTTGACTTGAATTCCGAATTAGCAAGAAGACAAGAACTGCAACACAAATCGAGTTCACTTCAAATTTCTGTACCGACACCGTGCTAGAACTACTCTTTTAAAATGCCTAGCTTCAACTAGAATTACTCACTTTTCAAAATGCTCAACTACAACTAGAACCACTCACTTTTCTGACATTAATTGTTTCAATTCGTCTAACCAGACATCTGTAATTATCTAGTTTCCCAAACTAGAATTACTCACTTTTCAGAATGCGCAACAATAAGTAGAAATGCTGGATTTTTCAAAATACAAAATTAGAGCTACTACTATTAACTATAAGTATTATTAGGTAGTTGTCCAACTCTTGGTGTGGGATTGGTTTCTGTAGCAATGAACCCCCTCTAATTATCGCTATTCAACAGGCCTCCTATAACGACAGAGCCCCGGCACATCTCAATGGTGAAGGGGGTCGAACAGATCGGGATTTCCATCGTCGGTGGCGGGGCAAAAGGCGGGATCTTTGTCTCGCGTATCATCGAGCACAGCCTGGCCGCCCTATCGGGCCTCGAGTACGGAGATCAACTGCTCGAGTACAACGGCATCAACTTGCGTTCTGCCAGTGAGGAACAAGGACGAGCCATCATGAGCCAGGCCATGCTCGGAGATAATATCACTTTCCTTGCTCAATATAATCTAGAGAGTAAGTGCTCGGAAATAAGATTTATTATTTTATGGATGATATATATCGCTATATGCAGCGATCTAGAAGTTACCGTAGAGTAGGGTTGTTCAACAATCTCTTTAAACTCTAATGGTTATTTAATAAAATATGTTAGTTTGGCTAAGAAAAAAACGTTGCGCACCAAATTTGACTCAATCCCAACCTGATAAAAAAAAGGAAAATTGTAGATTTTTTTTTCAAATTTTAAAGTCAACCATGAAATTGTGTGGTTGTCTAAAAACGATGCATACTTAATTTGACTCAATTTCAACCGGTAGAAGCAAAGTTATTGGTGTTCAAAATTTAGGATTTGAAATAATAGTGTTTACGATGGGTAGTTCTGATAATTGATGTTTTAAGAATTTCTCACCGTAAATAATTTCTATCTCCAATCCAAAATTTTCAACTCAAATAACTTCGCCTCCACTGGTTAGAATCGCGCCAAACTCGATGTGAATAGTTTTTAGTATAGTCTATTAGAGAACTTCGCAATTTCATGGGATTGACAATGTAGTTTGAAAAATATGAATTAATAATTTGAAAATTTTATAACTGCAATAGCTTCTGCACGTTAGAATTGAGCCAAATTTGGTGTGCATCGTTTTTTTAGACAAATTTACTATTCATGGCCTTGGCTGCAAAATTTGAAGAAAAAAATTATTATCATTATTAACATGAATCAACCAAAAATTGAAATTTCATAAACTTGTGATTTCCTTCAGAATATCGCTCGAGCATCGAGGGTAATCTCGCGAAAAACCCAAAGAATCGATCCACTCTGACACCTTACGAGGACAGGGAAGGGACAATCACCCCGGATACAACGCCCAGATCAAGGTGACCCCTGACCCCTACCGCCATTTTCAAATAGTAATTTAAAATTTATTTTTTATCAAAACCATATTCGGTAAAAGTGAAATTTTCTAGGAAAGTGCATGTAAATTGTTAGAAATGACATGTAAATAGATTGTGTTCTGTGCAGAAAGTATGCAAAAAAATTTCCGCAAACATGGTATAAAAATCGTGACTTGCCAGAAATTGTAATGATGAAAACTTATTTTTCAGCCCCCAACTGGAGATATCAAGCCGCACTCAGCCAATCGGCCAGCCGCGTTTGGTGGAAAGTGTGTGTGGGTTGGGTGAGTGCGTCATTGTAGGGGGCAACAACACGGGGCTTTTCTTTCAATCTGTCGGGGAGGAAGCTGCCAAATCGGGATTGAAAACGGGAGACGAAATGATAGAGCTGAACAAGTAAGTTCGCCCCATGTAGATTCCAGTTACGACTCTAAGGCACTCGAAGATATGGGTAATTTGTGAGCGATTTTGAAGATTTTCAGACGGAATGACATCATTCTTTCAAAAAGATGTCAAAATGATGTCATCCAATCCTTTTTTATTTCTAATCCAAACCAATGATCATCTCTGGTCAGTAATGAAGTAGTCATACTACTTGAGTAGAAATTGATGGTGTTACTTGTACTTGAGTGCTTCAGAACTACTTTGACCAGCTCTGTTTGTAGTTGAGCGGAAATGCACAAAGTTTCGGATTCATTTCAATATGAATATCTCCGAAAAGTCAGTTTGCATCTCCGAAAAGCAATTTATCTGAAGTTTTCATTTTATTTCGGCCATTTCTTAGCCGGTGGTTCACTTCGGAACATAAACACGGCAAAGATGTGGCATAAAATATGAAAATTTTACGGAAAACTTGATTGTCTATCAAATTGAAAAATGGATCTCAGAATTTGAAGAAACGGAGACAAGCTACTATATTAGAAATGTCTCTGTTATTGTGTTCAGCCTCGATTTGCAAAACTCCACTCTGGAACGAGCGTCTATGTTGATTGCGAAAGCGTCTCCTGCATCTTCATTACTCGTTTATTTCAATGCCGTCGGATTTTCGAAACTTTCATCTGAACCCGGAGATTTCTTCTATGTGAGGTAACGATTTTCAGCTGTCTAAGTTAGATTAGAATTAGAATGATAGCTGTAGAGGTTTTTCCAAATTAGACAAGAGCCAGAATGGTAGCTACACAGTTTTTTTACAAAATGGTCTGGAATTGAAATTATAGCTACCATTTTTTTTCAAACTACATTAGAATCAGAATGATAGCTACATTTTTTTCCAAAATGGTATAGAAATGGAATTATAGCTACTTTAACGCAGAGCGAATGTTTTTAGTTGTATAATTGACTCCAAGATGTATTATTGACTCCAGAAGGTTGCGTTTACAATTCGCTGCGTGTTTCTTCTTTCGTTCGACGGACCGGCCTAACTACGCCGTATACGACCTTGTTGGCTGACGTACCACGTAGCCTGTCTATTGCACACGTATTCGATGGATCACACTGACGAATATATTTTGTTTCCGTCTCCCCGACTTGTAACTTTATTGAATGTCACGTACGGTTCAAAATGCAGTATATCTTTCTCGCAATTGGCGAAGTACTTATGAATGTCTATCGACTTCCGAACCGGCTAATAATCATGAATGTATATCAACTTCCGAACCAGCTAATAATCACCATTGCATGCATCAATGTCTCTACGTGGTATTACACACGTATATCTCGAATAGCCACGAGAGATTACATGCACCAAACATCGTACGATTTATTCCTCTATCTGTATTCACACTCCCTATTGCTCAAATCTTAAATGGCGTGAACAATATATTTCGTTAAAAGTTCCCCCTTGCTACCAAAAGAACTTGGTGTAAAAAAAACGAATATATTGTTCAAAATGTTCGGTTATAAATTCCCCCCTTTCAGCAAAAGAACTTCGTGTAAAAAAAAACCGAACATATCGTTCAAAACGTCATACCTAGGGTCATAACTAATCATAGCGACTGGAGACAGGTAGCAATTTTATATGCAGGGGAAAAGTAACTAATAAAACGAAATACCATCATAACATAGTATTCGGCTGATCTTGAAATGACTCGAAGTAGCATCATTCTGTCTAGGCAGACTACTGAAATACAAATCAACAACATTAGGCATTCGTTAAACAACAAATATCACTTAAGACCTCAAAACAATACATACACGATATCACGACAACATTAAAGGATACATTACATTCGGCATTCAGAAAACCGATAATATCACTCGCACGCAAACTAATTAGAAAGATACTGTTATGGGTATTTAAAAAAAATCGAATATTCACCTGCAATCATTTTATTCTAAATTGATATGAAACTTCCTAATTCATATCACGTAGCATTTAACATTGGTATATACCAACAGAACGAGAGTGTGCCCTATTTATTGTATTACATGCAAAGCAATGTTTGCAAATATCATGCACTACCGTGGTGCATATTTTCTCAATGATATACTCAACATAAGGGTATCGTCGTATGGCAGAGGCCTAATATCTTTTCAAAAGGCTTGCAATATATCACTATTCATCACCAATACATATCAAGCTATTCAGCTATTGGATGCTTCATGGCATCGAATAAATAGGGTAGCCTTCTTGCTACGGGTTCACCCGCACACTTCCCTTATCAAAACATTATGCTATATAAGCACAAGCACCTGCGTCCTATATCTGCCAGCAGCGCAGGATTTGACTCGCAGGAAATGCGACCCCTACCTGGGTTTAGAAACCAGTGATTGCAAGTTACTTTACTAAACTACACTACACTTTGTCAATATCCCAATAACAGTAACCAACTAACGTCGTAGTGCAAGAGAATAAAATCGATCTACCTTACATTTTTCTAATCCGTGTGATGCATGCTTGGAGCAGCACCGTCCGCAAATCTGCTTAACTTCTGCGAATTCCGACCGATTTCTGACACTGCAAATGTTGTCTTCATTATTGTCTTCTCTCTGGCGTATTGATCGTCAAAAGCACAACTCCACTGCATTTCTTCTGGTTGGTCTTTCTCGCCGTCGTGCAGGGCGAATCTTCGTTGTCAATTCTTCTAGCGAGAACGTCGCGATGACTTTTCTAAATTTCTTCGTGCGAGAACGTCGCGATTACTTTTGATGTCCATCCTTGTCACTGATTGTTGATTGAACGTTTTCACCGTCGTGCGATGCGTATGGTCTTTCTCGCCGTCGTGCAGAGCGAATCTTTATATTGATTGTCTCCGTGGTCCGTTGCTGTATTGCTCTTTCTCGCCGTCGTGCAAGGCGAATCTTTATATTGATTGTCTTCGGTCGGTCGGTCTTGATTGATTGAACGTCGGAAGGTCAACCACTTTAACGCAGAGCGAATGTTTTTAGTTGTATCATTGACTCCAAGATGTATTATTG
>ATSW01085048.1:0-11704 GCA_000444245.1 Botryllus schlosseri
CCGACTCAGAGCTTGAGATTGACACTCTACTTTGTCTGATCTTATTAGGCTGTTGTCGTAGTATATAATTTAAGTCTTGAATGCTGTAAGGGCTGGATGAATCTGTCATTTATGCTTGGCACTTGTCAGATTATTGCAGCATAAATGAATCATACCCGTAAGTGCTGTCAAAGTCCTCAATGACGTCGTGCAAAGAGGTCTAAAGATGAGCACAGACTATGCTGGTGGGACCAGCAAAAAGACAGTTTACTTGCATTGCTTAGCATGTCCTTAATTAACCTTAGATCATTACCGGCTGCATCACGACTAATGCTTGAATTAAACCAGACATGGACATAAAATGGATGCATTGAAACGGTGTGGTAGTTACACTCTTCTTCAGAAATCCAATGTAAGCTACTTGGTCGAGCCACATATCTTCTGAGCATACAGGATTGTGTCCAGAATCCATCTCACATGGTATGCTGCACCAGTTTGGCGATGTCTAACATGCTTTACCTGCACCCAGAAGAGCAGGATCACTTGGCATAATCTCAAGCATATCAGATATAGGTATTTCTGGGATCTATACTATAAGTTCACAATCATTCGCTGTTTCACCTCTGTCATGCCTGCAAGAGGCTATTGTTGCTCTAAACCGATCTGTACCTAGTTTTAACACTAAAACATTCAATGACCAAATGTCTCATTTTATTATAACCTCACCAACGTACAATGCGCTTACCGAATCATTGCTGTTAGCGAACTTCTTGAACTAGTAGAAGCACATAATCAGCAATCCGCTGTGGTCGTGAATATTCAAGCATAGCTGATTAACCAATCAAGAGACGTGATTTCATGATTACTAGTCTTCTCGCCGTTCTATGGTCGCTAACACGCCCACTCTACGGCAGCTACTTTCAAACGCATTTAGACAAATGTTAACGACTTTGCTATGAGCTTATTGCAGGTTCATTGACGTTTTTTTTATCAATAATCTACAGAATGAGACATGGATAGGCATCTTTTTTGAGATTTTCCAAATTATGGACAACCCTAATGTCCTCCTGCACTGTCTGCTGGTGGAAACCTCTTCACTGGTACCAAGAATGATCTCATCACATGCTTGGAAGAAGTCTCCGACCCCAAGACAGAGACTCCTGTCATTACCCGTATAGTGCTTGATGGAGCGGCCATAGTCCAGATGCTGAAGCCAGCTGCATTAAAGACCTTTGAAGAGTATGCACATCAGATCTTCATCCCATATACGTCTACGAAGCTGCAAACAGTGTCACGCCTGGATCTGGTCTGGGATACTCACCTTGCTGATTCAGTGAAAGGTAGTACACGTGCAAATTGGGGACAAGGCGTGCGGAGACGTGTGGTGGCCGCCGCATCCATACCAGGAAACTGGCAAAATTTCCTACGAGTGGACAGCAACATGACCGAGCTGTTCAAGTTCCTGTCAGCAGCTCTCATGGAATGGTTTGAACAGAAGGACAAGCAACTGGTCATTACTGATGAAGAGTCAGTACTCAGCAAGCCACTACTACCAGATCTGACCTCACTCGCCCCATGCAACCATGAAGAGGCTGACAGTCGGATGTTGCTGCATGCATCTCATGCAGCCAAGCATGGGCACCACTCAATAGTCATCCGGACTGTAGACACCGATGTTATGGTACTGGCAGTGTCCGTGGTACAGGAGTTGCAACCAGAAGAAGAACTGTGGCTGGCATTCGGAACAGGCCAAAGATTCCGATACCTAGCAGCACACGGAATTGCAGCTGGACTGGGACCAGAAAAGGCTCGTGCACTGCCAATGTTCCACGCTCTAACTGGATGCGACACTGTGTCTAGTTTTGCCAGACATGGCAAGAAGACTGCGTGGGCAGTCTGCACGGTACTGCCAGAACTCACTGAGGCGCTGCTGCTGCTGTCCTCCGCACCACGTGACATACCAAATGATGTAATGTGCATCATCGAGAGGTTTGTGATCTTGTTGTATGATCGAACCAGCAAATGCACGGACATTGACACGGCCAGGAGAAAACTCTTTGCAAGGAAGAACGATGTGCAGCTGATCCCTCCAACGAAGGCAGCTTTAGAGGAACATGTCAAGAGGGCAGTGTATCAAGGTGGATATGTGTGGGGTCAGATATTGCTGCCAGAACCTGAGCTCCCTCCACCAACCAACTGGGGTTGGTCAATGACTGGAGGACAGTACACACCATACTGGACCAGGCTACCTGAGGCAGCTCACAGCTGCATTGAGCTGATTTCTTGCAAGTGCCAGAAAGGGTGTTTGAAGCGCTGCAAATGCAAGAAGGCTTGCCTTCAGTGCACAGCCCTCTGTGTGTGTGACGGGGACTGCACAAGACGATGAGTCCACAACATACATGTATTTGTGGCAGTGGCACATTAGAATTTTAGATTTGTGCATTTGATTTAGATTTGTGCATTAGAATCTTAGATTTGTGCATTTGATTTAGATTTGTGCGTTACAATTTTAGATTTGAGCATTTGATTTTGATTAGTGCATTAGAACTGTGCATTGGTTTGAGCATTGGATTGTGAAATTGGTACCATTGGATTCCTTGACCCAAAAAACATACATTTTGACACCAAAATGAAGTCAATAGTAGCATTTGACCCAGACATAATCGCAAATGTAGATTTCAAATGGCGGCCATTTTGAAATCCAATTTGGCGGACATAAAGAGAGAATTCCGAGTGGCTCAATATCTGAAAATGTTCGCAACATGTTAACATACATGTGTGCCAAATTTGGTGCTTGTATCACAAAATGCACAATAGGTTTTCTATGCTGCCCCACTAAAGATATTAGTCGCAATTTCGATGTTCAATTTAAAATCTTATTTGTTGCCATGCATGTGCTTTAAAATGTTTCGGCATACGTTTCAAAATCCTAATTCGTAAAAGAATACAATCAGTGAACGTGAGTAGCCGTTATCCTCACTCCCAATCTATGATATGTCCAGCAATGAAAGAAGCGGCTGAAGACCTATATTTTCAACAGGCACTAAACACTTGTTTACTGAATTCAAATTGAACCGATAATTTCAGTTTATGGTGAACAGCGTGCAGGAGTCCGTGTTTAAGTAATATAATTTGAGTCGGCATTATGAGAAAAATCGTAAAGTGCATAAATACTGACTGACGCGGACCTGCTGGCGAAGCTCCAAACAGCAAGGCTATTCTACTAGGCAACACACAACTAAGGACGCTGCCATATATTAACGCATGTTAACTATGTAATTCACTGCTTTAAATTTAGAAATAAAACCCCACGTCAAAAAAACGTTGTCAAACTGTTTTTCTCCGCCCAAGTAATTTCTGCTTCACATGTGTACCGTCGGGAAAAATTATTGCCCATTCCCGGTTTACGGTATACGCTGTAACACTTTTCGATGTTCAATCGCTTTTACAATTCTTGATGATAATGGTCACCAAATTGTACTGCTATTAAGTCATGCGATTGTGACGTTAATGCCAGAACTGATCAGTGAATTTGCCCTACTTCCTGTAGTGGTTATGATTTATACTACTTCTACTTGACAGTTTCCATTTTTTAGGTAAAACTACGGCCGGAATACTTATGTTTTACTTACTTTCAAATCGCCACTTCTGGTACTATTTGAGTAGAAGTTGGACGCGTTACTTCTACTTCTATTTGAGCATCTGTAATAGCTACTTTGACCACCACATTACCATAACATAAAGGTCATTGATATATTTTGTGCAGGCTTATCGTTCAGCTTAACACTGTCGCTGAAAAAGTGGAATTGACCTCCTCTGACCCATCAGCAATCCGCAGTTTTAGAAATACGGCTACGGCATCGACTTATACATCAATCAGTGGTGACGTCGGTCTGCTGGTTTCAGACAGTGAGTGGTCAACTACTACGCAGAGCTGTGTTTTCAGTGTAGTATTATTATCATATTGTTCTGAATTGAATACAGCAGCTTACTTGTGTACGCTAACGCGTATTCTCCCCAGTTGTACCGTGCCTGCCTGTCGCAGAGACATGGACACCAACACCACATCGCATATTGTGTACCGTCCCCACAATATTTTATGGTTATGGAAATAATTTTTAGTTCGAATGTCAGCATTTTGTTTAATCGACGAATGTATATTTCACCAAAGTGCGGGAATATTAGCCACATAACACTTCCTACATATATTTATCAAAAAAAGAATGACCTATCATAGTCCTATCACTTGTTAGTTTCTTGGGAGTTCATTATGTTTCAAGATAATGTTTGGGATTTTGTTTGTGGTAAAATTTTGTCGTCAGAATTCGCGTTTGACAGAGTAACCAAAATAAAATGACATTGTCACTACATAAAAAATGATCTGGACAAATTCCGTAAAATACATTTGTTAGGAAATCGTCATTTGTACTGATATAATCAAGTAATCGTCAGTAGTCTATACAGCACTGCAGCCTGTATGTAGATTAGCTAATATCTCCAAATATGGCTTGACTTCGAGATTGGTATGAATCGAATAACAGCGCATTCTGGGGAAAGGACTATATTCATCCTTCTTGAACTTCCCACTTCAAGGATCCAGACTACTTGGCGACTGCATGTCCTATTACAATTACGTAAATATCCGAATGATGTATGGCAGTTGCCACAGTCAAATTTATAAAACATTGCTTTCGATCGACGTTGACGAATACTTTTTATTACAATATTACAATTAGGTATTGATTGCAATCCCAACGTGTTACACATAGTCGGCAATTTAAGATATAAATAAGAAGAAATACCCCTTTGTTGTGAATTGACTCGTCAACCTGTTCTTAGATAAAACTGGATTCGGGGCTGCAGTACTTCGTAGACCTGACACCGGAAAAGGTTTCAGATCGGATCAAATTGTGTTCATTGGTGAACCGACCCCAGCTGGAAGCTTTATCGATGGAAACAGAGTTCAAGCTTCCATATTCATTCCCGGAGAAGCGGCCGCTATTGGTAAACTAACTACTACATCAAGATATGGCTTTAACGTGTGATTACAATGTAATGACACGAATATTTTCAGAAGATAGTGCTTTTGTTTTCCTTGAATCGCTGTCACATCGTGCTATAAACTTTGGGGATTTTAATGCCCACCATCTTTCCTGGGGGCAACGAAATAACCGACGGGGCCGCCTCCTGTTTGACGCTTTCGACCAAAATGGATTGGTGGTGTTGAATAGCAGCTCGCCAAGCCATCTTAATATTGCCTCCAACGCCATAAACCGCTACTCGCTACTTGATTTATCTATCGCGTCAGCCGACGTATCTTCGAAGTGCCGAACCGACGTCACGGATCGGTTACTGGGAAGCGACCACTTTCTTGTAATAACTACTTTCAAAGAAAAGTTCTCCAATGAAACAAACAGAAGGAACTCGTGGAATTTTCGCAGAGCGGATTGGGCGGCCTTTGAGAGAAAAATTGACAGGAGCTTAGAATCTTCGGGCTATGAAGATGTAAACTTTTTGAACAAGACTTTCTCAGAATGCGTAATGGACGCGGCGCATTCATCAATTCCGAAGTCTCATTTGTCGGACAGAAAACCTTCTGTGCCATGGTGGAATGCGTCTTGCGATAGAGCTGTAAGATGCCACAGAGCTGCTTTCCTCAAAATGAAACGGACTTTCTGCATAAATGATGTCATCCAATATAAACGCTTGCGGTCGAAATGCCGGAAAATGATACTTTCTAGGGATGGTGTGAACCTCTGAAAGGTTCAGGTTCGTGTGAACGCGAACCTTTTCGCAAGGATCTGTGTGAACGCGAACGTGAACCTCATGACGTCACGTGACGTCATATTGCTAATTTCAGCCCTTTATTTCAATTAAGTAATTGCATACATTAATGTATTGTACAATATACGTACTGTACAGTGTACACGATACCTATAGCGACGACTCGCGCCACATAATGGCACAGTGCTGAAGTACATATTGACGTTTTAAACGTCGTCAAATGTATCAAATGAGGCAATCAAATGATATAATAATCCCATAAAATCAAGATATTCCGTCGCTTTGCCAACAATTTCGTCGAGGACTTGCCCGAGAATATAAGCTTACGCCTTAACGGTCTCGGCCAGACCGAACAATGTATTCGGCGTCTGAGTATTGCTACATGGATATTGAGCAGAGTGTAAAACGGGTTTTTGCTACCGATATTACCACACTATCCAGTTATACCACAGTAGGCAACACCCCAATCGCACGGATTTGGGATTTGGTTTTCATGATACAGTTCAATCAAGATTGACCCGGTACGCTTGCTAGATTTTTACATCAGAAAACGATATCAATCTCATTGATTGGTTTAATAAGCATCATTCGATGACTACATGCAGTGTATTTCGCTCTTGATGTTATGTGATTGCGGGTCAAGCTCACAGCAAAGAGCTGGATATTTCGAGCAAACTTTTGTAACAATGCAAGTAAAATTTTTGAGATTGTCACGGTGCATATACTCGTTTAGTGTTGATTGTTTATGCTGCCAGCGCCTTGCATAGAGTGGCCCGCAGTTGAAATGCAATTAATTTGAACCAAAGATGTTATAATGAAGTGAAAATTACAATATATGAAAAAGGTTCACAATGCAGAACCTAGTAAGGTTCTGTTGTGAACGCGAACCTCAAAATTTCCGAGGTTCACACACAGAACGCGAACGTGAACCTGACGTTCACACCATCCCTAATACTTTCTTCTAAAAGGGGAAGTTGGGAAAACTTTCGTTCATCTCTGAATGATTCCAGCACTTACTCCAAAGTTTGGAAGGTGGTTTGCTCCTTTTCTGGTGTTCGTTCCTACAATATCATACCTCCGATCACTATTGGTGGCGTCGTTACTGGCAGTGACGACAGGTCGAAGGCTGACGCTCTAGCCTTGCCCTTTTCGTTGGTTAGCAGTGTTAGCAATTACACGTCAGCATTCCGAACACGGAAGGAAGCGGTTGAGGATCAAATAACCTCCCGAATCACCAGTCTCTCAGCACCTAACAATAATATCATTAACGGTCCTTTTTTCATGGCCGAACTGAAATCAGCCATTTCGTCTCGAGTAAACACCAGCCCGGGCTTGGATGATATCGCTTACCCCATGTTGAAGCACTTGTCTGAGAGGAATCATTGCCCTTCAGAACCCCCAAAACCACTCTTACTTTGTCTGCCTAAAAATAGATGTTGACTAGTGTTATTGATCATTGTCTTTATACAATTGTCTCCACTTAGCCTAATAACACGGCAATGTGTTTTATTGTGCAAATGCAAAAATAGTTGTTTGCTTATAGTGAAGGATCCCATATATGATTAATACGCTCTATAAAGTTGATATGTTACAATTTGGTTTTCCTGGGTTTTCGAGCAAATGAAAATCACACCTGACGTACCATATGCATTAATTGACGTGTAGGTCATTTCTGAGTGCAATCAGCAGCGTTCGTCTGGGCCGCAAACTGATGCTATTGCTTGTAAAACTGCGAATTTGGAAGCAGTAAAAAGTTTGAATCAATCGGTTCTATTAGCAATATTTATCAGTTCAATGCACCATAAGATTGCGATCCAATGAAAAGATAAGGTGTAAGCAAACATAGCTCAGTGAGATCAAAATGGCGTATCTACGGAGTCGTTGTCTCAAATACCGAAATATGATACCTGCATCGCTAAAGACCTAATGATGACCTGAGATTCCTTGAAAATCGAATCACGAGATACTCGAGTTCCCTTAATATAAATGTATGGAAAATGATCTGGGATCTCTGACAGTCGACGTAATGTCGGGCAAGTTCCCTTGCATGAGAAATATAGACATTCTACCGCAGGATATCGGACAAAAATGTCATAGCGCGTTGTGGAGACATTATCCACAAGCCTATTTGCTCAGACTACGTGAAATTCACACTGGTGCGACAAATGATATCGCCTAAATTCTGGAAATATATTTTACTTTATTTTACCTGCTTGGCAATTAATTTTGGTCCCGGATGGAAGTGCTGAAAGTATTCTTATGCGATGTTTATCACTATCGTTTTCACGGAGATCCTTCAATGTAGTTCTAGTGTATCAGTGTCATATTCATTTTTCATATATTAGCAATTTCATCATCAAAAATCTATCACAGGCCTTTATTAAGATGTAAACGCGTGAAAAAGGCATAATTCTCACTTCAGACATGCGCGGAACAAGATGTTTGGTCATATCGAAGTGTCATAATTTGCCACCGTAAATACTATAAATTAAAGAATTCTCGAAATACATATTCAAGATTGCACGGCCTCTACTGGTCGGAATTGACTGGAAGTTGGTGTATGGTGTTTTTTCAGGCAACCTGATAAGTTTATCATGAAACGAGTGAAAGTTGACAAAAGAAGTTAATTTTGAACAACCCCAATGTGCAGCCATTGTTTGGTTTCCTAATACTTGTTTTCTAATATTTGCTCACATCTTATGGTAGTAGCGCAATAAGACTCGCGGTAAAACTGGATCGCGAAATTGAAAAAGGTAGGTGTGCAATGAGAATTGTTATAGTGGAAAGTGGCGCTTAATTTCAGTTGCCGAAGAATGGCGAATCGAGTTCGAGCACTCCAATCATGATGACATGACCTATTATATTACAAACTATACGAAACGTATTTCAGGTTCCAGATCATGGATCGTGGTTTACCGCGATAGCATTTTGTTCCGGAGAAATACAAATGCCAGTGCATCTCGCGTTGAAAGTGACACAACAGTCGTGTCAAATGAAGCCGAACTTGCCGACAACATGATATTATCAGCAAGCGTGTTGGCGGAGACGAGTATCACGGGACTAAGTCAGGAGAATATAACATTTTCCGTAAGCAATACAAATAATCGGCGTTCACCAACGAGTAGTCGCATTGAATGAATTTTACGTGATTTTATTTTTTCCAACCAAAGAAGTCAACAACTTAATGTATATAATCGGGTAGCACAAAAATAACTTTTTTTTCAGATTATCACAGCTATTATGTAAACAAAGATTAGCTAAAGATACGTTGCGCACCAAATGTGACTCAACTATTACAGTTGGTAAATTTGTAATTTATTATACAAAAATGGATTTATTATTTAAAAACTACTGTCTACTCCATGGA
The DNA here is from genome assembly GCA_000444245.1 of Botryllus schlosseri. Lineage (NCBI taxonomy): Eukaryota > Metazoa > Chordata > Ascidiacea > Stolidobranchia > Styelidae > Botryllus > Botryllus schlosseri. The sequence goes on from ATSW01085048.1 coordinate 9,131, forward strand.
ATTTTCTAGTGGTCTAATAAAACGATAAAAAGAAAATCTGGCTGAATTCCAACTGCTAGCAGTAAGGTTTTGGAGTTGAAAATCTTGGAATGGACTTTGGAAAAAACAGAATAAATTCGCTTCTACGAGCTGGAATTGAGTCGAATTTGTTTTGCAGTGTTTTTGTAGACAACTGCGCAATTGCATGAGTGGTAAAATTTGAAAAATAAAATAATAATTTTTTTACTATATATTTAAAATTTCCAAACTCTTGTAGTTTCTCTGCTAGTCGTAATAATTGAGTCGAATTTGGTGTACATCGTTTTGTTAGCCAGCCTAAAGATTTTAGCTTATAGCCGCAAAATTCTGAACCACCCTAGCATGCATAGTATATTCTTGCTCACATTCAATGTTAACTGCCCAGCAGCCAGACTCATCCAGACATGTGGTAACGATGATTGAAATTCCTATTCATATAATTGCAGCATTCCTTTTAGTTAAACAGGGGAACACTCCCAGTCTTAGAGAATCCCAAATTTCCATGAGTCAGAACGAAAATGTTACCGGACTTCACATCTAAGATATTACTATAGATGACTAATGGACAGAATGGACTGTGCATCAACAACAGTGTTAAAAAACGGAGCTAATAAAGCATATGATGTTCACAAACAACGAAAACATTGCAGCGAATATTCATTGCAAATCAGTGTACCTCAGTTGTACTTTGATAGTGTCAAAATATTATCGTATTGTTCGGTCGAAACAGAACAGCGTGATTATTTTAATATCTAATAACTAGTTTTTGTTGCAGTCATTGTTCACAACAGTTGCAGTAAAAAGTTGCGTTTAATTTTCTCAAACCTACCACTCAAAGATGCATTTATGGGCCAGTTCCTTCGAATTATTAGCGTGATATATACTCAAATCATTCCGTGTCCAAGGCACTGTAGCAACATTCAATGTTGGCGACTTCGACCAAATCAATAGCCGGAAAAAATGACCCGGTGAAAATATAATTTTCGGCGGTCTAGACTGAATGTACGTCAAAACAGAAAGAACCTCAAGTTTAAATGACAGTGGAATAATTTTTTTTTACACATAGTGCGAAATATTTCCAGTAAAATGTCGGTTTCCTAAAAAAATAGAAAATGAAAATGCAAAAAGTTGCATAAAAATCGAAAAGAGTAGTAGAAATTATAATGAAAATCGAAAAAGTTACAATATAAGATTCCTTAAAACAGATTGAAACACCATACCACATACCTTCTTAGTATTTAGGTAGCTACCGGAAGTTGTTAAAAAAAGTTGCAAAAGTTGCAAAAACTTACCCTACTAATAACGTAATAAATATTGATGATAGAATCGGCATTTCAGAATGTCGGGTCAGCAACCTCCCCTGTATACGCCACGGTATACTACATGCCGCTACAACAGTCACCATTCCACTGCCACCAAAACCCGCGTGACACCACAAACCGTGCGCATGAGTTGAATGTCTATCCTGTCCTCCATAGGATCTCGAGATACTTACCTCCGTGCTTCCCGGGGTAGAACTACTGTTTCACCCGTTTTAGCAGAGCTGATTCAACGCTAATCTGAAATTAGATGCTCCTTTGTAACTAAGAATTTCTCAATGACATCTGAAAATTATTTTTCCAGCTCCCAGTTTTAGAAATCACCGACAAAAGACCGGTATGCGCATATTGGCTCGAAAATGCCACTAATTGGTCGCCGGACGGATGTACTGTTAGCGATGAAAGCACAAACGGGTCCCTGATCTGCACTTGTAACCATCTCACTAACTTCGCGTCTCTTTTTGTAAGTAGCTTTAGCTTTGTTCGGGTATTGGATAGCAATACCAGCCAATTATTCTTATATGCATTGGAAAATACACACAATAATCCAGGGGTGTCAAATATACAACCTACGGGCCGTATCAGGCCCGCGATGCAATTCTGCGTAAATTGTTACATTATGTATCCATTGCATTTCTTACAAATGTTGAAATTTTAGTCAGAAATACTTCCAATAAATAATCGCTCAAGACAGCAAATGTCGGTCGTGTTTATAAGCTACGGTATAACTGTACGGCAGTGGTATTGTGGTTTCAACCTACTCACCATTAGGAACAAGTCGGTGACATTGACACCTAACTCCGAGAAGACAAAAATTGCAAACTGAATCAAATGTTTTATGGAAAAAATTGGTGACTCGCAGTTATTCACAGAAATCAAAACGGCAATGCCAAACCGTTATATGCAGTTCCGTGTCATTTCTGATTAAAAAATTCACGGCTTCAAGAGAAACGCGCAGTGTAATTCTATTATATATTATAAAGCCTGATGATAAAGTATTCCAGTGATAAATAAGGCCATGGATTTCGACAAGGTAGCATTTTGAAATCATTTGACTGGTGCGGCTTGCGAAGAATCTGAAGAGTTTAATCCGGCCATCGGTGCAAGTTGAGTTTGACACCCCTGCATTATTTATATTATTGCAGTGTATGAATATTTTCACTTGTTTAATGTTTTGTCATTTAATTTGAAATAATTTTGTCGCTGTTGGTATGTCTGGGACAGCTTAAAGGAAGTA
>ATSW01085081.1:0-11354 GCA_000444245.1 Botryllus schlosseri
TGGCAGTCTCAGACATTTCGAGATGGACTCCAACCTCAGATCGTCATTGAATACCATAAATGTAAAACTCGAAAGCGTGCTAAGTTCGCCTCCAGTCGAACTCACTAGTTCTCTTGCTTTGCTTTCTGAATACCGATTCTTACGTAATGTTGACGCAAAATGTGTCTGTGCACTGATTAATGTTTCTTGAATACAGGCCTAAGAGTTAGCTTTATTCACTGCCTCTGACCAATTCTCGGACATATTTTGTTTTTAGAGCTCGGGGACGCCTTCTTTGTTGCAGCCATGGCGGACCTCGTGAATGCGCGTAACGTTATACGGCGCGGAGATGTAAGATGATTTACCAGAATAATTTTTTATTTATACAAAATTTCCATTTACTGACATTCCTGATTCCCAAAATAAAGTCTGCACCCACCCTTGTACAGTCCGTGAACAATAAGGCTGTTCGAAAATAACTTTTGTTTTTAAGTTTTACTGGCTACTTGATAAAATTGTGTGGTTACCTACTACTGGTTTATAAGTTTAATAAGTTGGGGTGAAAATGGTTTTCTTTTAAGGAAAAACTGACTTTACCTTTTCCTACAATTGTGATCGACCGTTCGGAAAATATCCATGTAGCCGTTGATGGATCGAAAATCACAGGTGTCGACAACATGCGAACTGCGCTCGCGGTGCTGGTGTCGTGCTACTGGGTGCTTGGTCTGGAGTTTCCGAGCTCGCAAGAGAAATACTTGGCGTTCCTCGCCAAATACGTGTTGGAGATTCCGGGCTTGAAATATCCGGACAGTTTGGTGCCGGTGCTGAATATGCTTTAGTTGCTGTTGGTTTGGAATTGGATGACATAGAAGTTGGTGAGTAATGGTCACAATCGCTATTTTTAAGTAAATTCAGCACTGTTCTTCCAGATTATCAACACATCGCTCCAATTGACGGCTGCCGAAATCATATCTACGCATTGGTGCAGCAGGCTTTTTGTATCTCGGCATTATGACACAGAGTTACCAGGGCTTTTACTGTGTCAGCCGGTGGTTCTCAACCTCTTTGACCTCTCGTCACCCTCTGAAACGGAAAAATTGTTACCTGCACTCCAGAGCCTTGAGTGAAAGGTTTGGGAAGTTGATGACTAAAAAAAGGTCATCAACAACCTGGGTTCCACGTGATCATGTCAATTTTCATGGATTTTATGAATGGTTAGGGTCAGGGTATCAGAGGAGCATTCATTTTACCCTTACCCCAACCATAATCTTACAATACCTAAACCCGAACCTATCCCCCAACCCTAATTCTAAGATAATCCTAACCTTAACCCAAACTTCGATTTTTGGGCACCCCGATCCTAACCCTCAATCTTAATTATACGACATCCCAATCCAACCCTAACCTCAAACCCTAATTATACGATACCCCACCCGAGCATAATCACTTCAGCCCCATTTGACAACGAAATAGGTCGTCACTTTCGACCATACCTAAATATCACGTCTTCATTGCCATAGAAGGATGGCATTCTTGTTACTTCGCTGATAAACTTTCTCAAACTGTTTTTTCGTTGTATTTTTGTACACGCTTTAGCAACCGTCTTGCCGCTTTTAAAGCTTTTTACGACGATGGCTGGCGTTGGCGACGACCTGACCCGTATTTGTGGCGTATTGCAGTACTTTTGTTACCGTTTCTGTTTTGCAAACAAGTTTTTCAATAAAATTCATACTTTTGCACGAGTTGAAGTATTTTGTCAGGTAGACTCAGCAGGACAGTAGTCGAATGTTTGACGATGAGCATGTTGGTTATTACAGTGGTACTTGATTGATAAACCCATACGGGGCCGCATAAAATTCCGTACTATATGCATCTTTCTCTATGGAATACTGGTGCATGAATTGAACTGTGTATCAGCGTCGTCACGCACAAAACAAACCTATTGCATTGAATATTGGGTTAGGGTGTATAAAGTCAGATGCTCAACTGCAACTGTTCGTTGTGTCGGATGATGAAATCGTGGGCAACCATCAGTAGCCTACACGATGTGTAGGCCTTTCGTCGCTGTGGACGACTGTATGTTAGCGTACCTCGTTATCTACTCCGGAAAAACGTTCATAAGGCGATTTTCATTTCTCAGGCATATTAAATGCTTTTGACGAGACGAAGCATCCTCGTCGAAAACGCCTGGTTCGAGACGGTCACGTCTGGTGTACGGACGTTTTTGACGCTTACGTTGTGGCCGGCCGCACGGTTGGATTGGGTGATGTCGTACAGGTGAGAAATAATTATTGTCAGTTGTATATAGGGTTACCATATTTTTGGGAATCTGAAAGCGGATACTGTTTCAAAATTTTCAGACTTTCAATATTGGAGTGAAATCCGGAAAATATGGTATATTCTTCCCGAGTTTGTGGTTGGTTGACAAAATAAAGGTCAACTTTCCGGCTCAACTCCAAAATAGTTCTTTCAGATTTTCCGTTGGTTGACTTAAAAAAGGTCATTTTCTGGCTCAAGTTCCCAAAAGACCGCCGAACCGTTACTTGAGCGTTGATTTCTTACATCTCAGTCCAATTTCCATGTGCATTTAACCAAAATTTTTTAAAAAGAGGACATTTAGGAGTCCTCCGATGACACTTTCAAAGAACAGACAAATCCTCTTAAAAGAGGACGTATGGTAACCCTAGTATATCAACAATCGTATCGCAACGTTATTTCCAATTCTCTACAAGTTGCTCACGATTAACCCTGATGACTTCATTCGAAGATATTCGGGTTTATTTCAATATGAATGCACTATTCAATTGTATATTGAAGTTTTGTATCTTAAAAACCTCTTTAAAACTCGACCCCTCACGTTATCCTCGATTTCTTAACGTTTCAGAGGAGCTACGCTCCGGTACGCCGTGGCCAAAGCGCTGTCGTCATCAATCTTTATTCCTGCGAGAAGTCAAACGTGAAGTTTATAGACGAAGAAGGCGTGCAGAAATGCGCCACCCTACGAGTGAAATTGCCAGCGGCGCTGTCGCCGAACGCGACCGAAACCAGCAAACGCGAACTGCAGATTTCGATGATGTACGGAGACACGGAGATTAAAGTGCACTGCCTCGATGTTGTAACAGGGACGAAAGTCAACGCCACAATCGACTTCTTTTCGACGTGAAACAGTCGATTGGGCGAATTTTCAACGTCTCCGAAGGCACCTGGAGCAGTGGTTCTTCACCTTTCCTCATGGCGAACCCGCACTTTAACCAGCAAGCCTTCAGCGAGCCTCAAGCTATTGCCTAGTCTTACGCATATAATACATTACTATATAGACTACTGGTACACCATAATGTTCACACGGAACAAAAAGATGATCATGTCACGAGTAGGCTATTTACTGTGAATCAGAGTGTTTTCTGCTTTATGAGTCAGGTAAGCGCCTTGACCTCCAGTGAACGCCTGGCTTTAGAGTGAACCCCGGTTATTATCAACTGGCCTACACAGGAGCAGTGGATTGCTTGTAATTCAGTGCGTATAACAAGGAAAAATAGTTGGTTGATTCGTTTTCAAGCGCGCTATAATCGATCACGTGACATCATATTCGTACTTAGGTGTATTTTATAGACTAAACGTGAATAGTGACATCAGTAGAACACGGAGATTATAAGCCATGACAAGCCACCGTGAATCGCGAATAGACCAATTCAATTTGCAATCAGCTATCACTATACCTGACCATTTATAGGGCACACATTCGCTTGCTACACAATTGGGTTGCTATGATTTGTAGTAGCCTAACTCTCGGCGGAAATGTAGTATTATTTTATTTTGCTCGTCAAATATGCATTTATTCCGGAATTTTTTGAGATCATTAGTGTTGGATGGGCGTGCAGTAATATCATTTAGCACAGTGGTTCTCATCCGGGGGTCCGCGGACCCCTGCGTGTCTGCGAAGCATTTTCATGGGGTACGCGAAACCTCTAAATTTGCAGAAAGACTGATAACTCGTTTGTAACTTTTTGAATTGGGGAAATCACGAAGCACTTTCGCTTCAAAACTGCTAGTGCTTCAGTAAGCACGCCAACAGAATAACCGTATGAGATTAAAAATCCTAGTGTAAACTCATTTTAATTGCCAAATTCCCAATAGCCTACTGATACAAACATATTGCTGTGCGAAGATGTTTTCTTTTTGGACGTGTTAACTTCATTGAAAAAGGTGTCGTCGGAAGCGTCAGGCGTTATTACATTCGCCGCCACCTACCTTTGTGGAAATAGATCTTCGGCACTCGTTCATATCAAATCGAACGCTTGAATTTTCAAGACGGGACCACGCAGATATTTCAAGAAGTAATAAATTCAGCTGCAGAAGTCCCTTCGAAATAATATAAGTCTACACATATTTCTACATATGGTATGATATTATTTTCAAGAACTGTCATTTCGTTGCTGTTTATCACTAGCCTTGAGTTGATATCTGTACAAGACAGATGACGGTTGCACGATAATTGAACTAAATTTGAACTAAAACGTGTGGGATCTGCGGGGGTCCGTCACGGACCAAAAGGGGTCCACGAAGACAAAAGGCTGAGAACCACTGATCTAGCAATAAAACAGCACCCCATCGATATACCAGAAAAAGGCAAAATGACTGACGAATGCAAGTTAGAGCATGAGCGAGAAAGATTACGATCGAACACTGTTCTATCGGCCAATTACATAATAGTAACACCATCATTCCAGGTGGTTTCGACGGTCCGTGGTCTGATCATGCGACATTATACCAGGACACTTCGGCATACGACAATTGGGCATGCATCACATGAGCAAGTGGGTTAAATTTCGGGTTAGGGGTGGGTTACGGTTTAATTTAGGCTTGGGTTAGGGTGAGGCTTGGAGTTAGGATATATCTGGCGGTTAATTTCAGGGTTATGTTTCGGGTCAGGGTTAGTTTTCGGGTTATAAAGTTACATGCTGAAGTGACGCATACTAAAGTGACCCATGCTCAACTGTCGTTTTCCATTTTGTCGCATGCTCAACCGGTTTCGACATCCTCCTATACGTTCATCAAATCGTATTGGGTAGCCTACCGTATCGCGCGAACCGTATTGCACATTGTGAGTCTTCAGTGGATGCAAATAATATACAACCACAATCCGATTATGATTAGCCTATTAAACAGCGCGAACGTCAATCTACCATAAATGGTCCCATTCGAAAGCGAAAACATCACTGTTTTATCGTCGCAGAAATGTGGAAACTTGCATATGCTATAATAATATATAGGGCTTCAGCATCAGAGAAGATATAGTGATCCACACCGACCTTGAATAACTCAATGGTAGTACAATATAATCGAGGGAGTTAGGCCACTCCAATAAAAGAGTACATAATTTATGTTATGCATTACATAATTATATAATTGATTCTTGATTTAGAAGTCATGGTACGATTCCAGATACTAGTATTAAAACCACGAATTGGGGCAAAGGTGAAACTCGTGCACGTGCAATCGTGCATGCACCGGATGCTTGATGTTTGGCATATATCCAAATTTCATATTCTAAAATTAGGAAGTCACAGAACGAAACAAGGGATAATAGAACTTCTGTGCAACCCGTATACGTCCCTGAAAGAAACCGCAATGTGGTATTGTGACAACCGAGAGAATGTGCACTTAATAAATATATGCGAGTAGGAAGCATTTAGCGTTTTTATACAACTACAGCGGCATAATCCGAATTCAGTAAGTCTGTCATCTATTCCGCCGGTATCATGCATGGTGGAAGGTTAAGGCGTGAATTGAGCCGTAGTTGTCCAATTTATGTTATTTTAATGGTAAAGAACGAGTAAATGTCATGGGACGTTAATAAAATAGTCATAGCATGAGTTACTAGAGACACTTCGCTGATGTAGGCTATGTCCTGAAAGCAAGGTGGAAGAGTAGAGAGTTTTGCTCCAAACAAATACTACATCTGATATATTTGATGTTGAGAACCTATTTACTCTGGTTGGTGAAGAGTTTGGATTATGTTGCGGGTTACAACTAGGGTATGGTATGGAATAGAATGGGAAATTTCCTTACCCACCCCAATCGTTCCATACCATACTTCACAATTTTTCATACCATAGCGATATTCTTCCATTCCATATTTGATACTTTTCCATATTTTCGCAACTTGTCCAACCTCTCAAGCGATATTCTAGTTTTGATGTGTGGACAGTTCCGGCGTTTATATTCCAATTATTTTGGATGCAATTATATTCATTTAAACAGCCCTGATGCACCAATGGTACAATGATACCGAATAATGCATAGGTCAGATACACGTCCCGGTGTTGACGAACTTATGCGTGTGGTAAGCCGCCATAAGCTACACTATCGCAAGTATCGCATGCTATACTATAACTCGAAAATAACTAAATATGTCATTTCATCTAGGGATGGTGTGAACGTGCGGTTCACGTTCGCGTTCTGTGTGTGAACCTCAGAAATTTAGAGGTTCACGTTCACAAACTAACCTTGGTAGGTTCTGCACTGTGAACCTTTTTCATAAATTACAATTTTCACTTCATTATAACGTCTTTCGTTGAAAATTACTGCATTTGAACTGCGGGCCACTCTGTGCATGGCGTTGGCAGCATAGAAAATCCAACACTAAACGAGCATGCACCTTGAAAATCTCAAAAATTTTACTTGCTTCGCTACAAAAGTTTGCTCGAAATATCCAGCTTTCCGTTTGTGAATATTTATTGACTCTCTGCTGTGAGCGTGACCCGCAATCACAAAACATCAAGAGCGAAATACACTGCATGTAGGATGTAGGTAGTCAGCGAATGATATTTATTCAACCATTCAGTGAAATTGATATCGTTGTCTGATGTAAAATATCTAGCAGGCGTACGGGGTCAATCCTGCTTGCACATGTTTATTGTATCATAAAAACTAAATCCGTGCGATCGGGGTGTTGGCTACTGCTGTATAACTTGGTAATGAGGTAATATCGGTAGCGAGAATAGAAACCCGATTTACACTCTGTTCAATTAATCAACGTAGCAATACTCGGACGCCGCGAATACAATGTCCGATCTGGCATGGACCGTTAAGGCGTAAGCTTATATTCCCTTGAAAGTCCTTTTTGAAATTGTTGGCAACGAGACGGAAGATATTGATTTTATCGGATTATTATACCATTTGATTGCCCCAGTTGATACTTCAGGCGACGTTAAAAACATCAATATGTACTTCAGCATCGTGACATTATGTGGCCCGCGTTGTCGCTAGGTATCGTGTACATTAAAACAGGCTATTACTTCGTCGAAATGTAGGGTTGGAATTAGCAATATGACGTCAAGTGACGTCATGAGGTTCACGTTCGTGTTCACACAGAAACTTTCAAAACAGTTCGCGTTCACACGAACCTGAACCTTTCAGAGGTTCACACCATCCCTAATTTCATCTGTAGCGAGTCTGGCTATGCTATCAATTAGCGAGTCCGCGATCCCCCGTGAATACATATTCATTTACATATGAGCTCTTATTATAACGAACAATCACACCATTTCGCATACAAATGAATAACAACCTATGCGAAAGATCACGCAATGCCGTCCAATGTCCACTTGTCCAGTCGATCCTTGCTAATTGGAGGCATTGATAACACGAATTGCTGAATTGCAAATGAGCTAAGAAATATATTAGAGATACGACCGGCATTTAATAAAGACATTCAATAAACGAGGTTAACAATGTGAATAATTTTTTTCAAGTGTGTCTATTCCCAACCAAGAACCCCGAAATTCCTCACCGGTTGGAAGCCACGGCATTAGAATATATCTTAGCATATAATTTTACATCGCTACAATCATTTTGCGACAGAGGATAAAATGTCCAATATCCTCGCCAATCTGTGGGTCAAACACTCAAACTTATTAGCTTCATTAGCCAACAGCAGGATGCCCACTGTCCATTCATTTATCATAGATAACCAGATTTCATGAAGTTACATTGCGTGTTGGAGGCCGGAATATCGTACGTCTCTCCAAGACGAGCTACATATTTTTGAATTACAATGATGGGTAGGCCTATGTCAAATTGATATTGCGTGATGATCATCCGACCAAAGCGCAGGAAATTATTTCCAATACATTGATATATATATTCATGTATAACTGGTTGCTACATTCTTATAGTCTACGATTTTAAAATCCCTTCGTAGTCTACGAAGTGGAAGTTACGGTAAGCGAAATGCAAGTTATATCTCGAGAGCGGTCGAATATCATTTATTATTATGATATTTAGATTCAAATAGTTATCATTAATGCTATACTTTCTTTCATAGTCGCGTTGCGCAACTTTGTCTTCAAATAGATGTCGACCGGGGTGGGTGAGTCATGAATTGTCATTTGAAATATGAACATGGGCAGTGAGCGATTTTCTGAAGTATGCCATCAATTTAACAAATCGAAAGTAGGATTATTGTCATGGCTTTGTGGCAAAACTGTCGAAGTATGGAAAAAGTATGAAGCATGGAAAAACAATTCTATACCATACTTGGGAATTTTCCATACAATACCATACTTGCACATTTCCATATTCCAAGCCGAAATTTCGTTTCATACCATACCATACCATATGCCCTGGTTATAACATGTCTTGAAAGAGTGATCGCACGGCTTTACTAAGTTGAAGATAGTGTAGAAAGATGTAGAAATAACGGTGTAATTGTGCGTATAGTGCGATAAACATCCGTAGTGTAGAGAGATCGCAACAATAATATGTTACCTAGGACTACGAATATTTAGCAAAGCAACTGTATGACAGCGAACTATGCAGCGCTTTCGCTCATAGTCACAAGACAAATAGTAATTGACGATACCGCTTCGATGTAAATACGTGACGAATGAAATTTGCGAATCACACGGATGCAGAAGATGACTTGCACGCGGGAGAAAATCAATATCATATCATGAAATGTTGTAATCGGAAACCGTATTACGAAACCAGTGAACAACTAGTAAAATTGGTACACGCCGTGTACTGTTTTGTTGTCGTTGTCATTGGGATTGGGAGATATTATAAAACTTTAGATTCTGTGAAAAGACCAGCAGAAGTCCCACAGATTTGCAGCGAATATTCATCACAATATTTTTATTTTGTGTGAAAATCAAGTTTTAATGATATTATTCATTTAATATCACTGTTGTTGAAGCAGACTTTATCTTGTGAACCAGTATTACGTAGCGACATATAATAGATGTGTAGTTATATGTGTAATGTAGCAGATTATTGTTTTTTTTTACTAAAAGCCAGGCTAGTAAAGGCTGTAAAGGTAAGAACCTCTCGTTCAACCCATTCGTATACTGGGGCTTGCGACGCGCACTTTCGTTGTACCCTTGTGGAATTCACAGTTCGGAGCTACATGGTATCAATAAGGAGCGTACAACATTGCGGAACTTCATATTTTCTGCCGACTTTCTTGGCTCGGCTCACCATTACTCTTGGTGTTTTCGAAACACTGCTGATCCAGCAGTGAAGTCAGCGATGTCCGACGTGTAGAAACGTGACAGAGTCGACAAAACGGCAACATGAGGGGACATGTGGTCCGGCAAACTTGAGGGATGACATAGTATTTACTCAGTAGAAATTGCTTGTATTTCGACTTGAATGCGTACAAGTGGACTGGACATTAGGGATGGTGTGAACGTGAGGTTCACGTTCGCGTTCTGTGTGTGAACCTCGGAAATTCAGAGGTTCGCGTTCACAACAGAACCTTGATAGGTTCTGCACTGTGAACCTTTTTCATATATATTTTCAATTTTCACTTCATTATGACATCTTCAGTACAAATTTATTGCATTTCAACTGCGGGCCATCTCTGTGCATGCCGCTGGCAGCAGAAAAATCAACACAAAACGAATATGCACCTTGACAATCTCAAAAATCTTACTTGCTTTGTTACAAAAGTTTGCTCCAAATATCCTGATTTCCGTTTGTGAATATTTAGCGACTCTCTGCTAAGAGCTCGACTCGCAATCACACAACGTCACGAGCGAAATACACTACATGTAGTCAGCGAATGATGTTTATTTTTATTATATCATAAAAAAAAGTGCGATTGGGGTGATGGCTACCCCTGTATAACTTATTAATGGGATAATATCGGTAGCAAGTCTAGAAACCCTGTTTTACACTCTGCTCAAAATCAATGTAGCAATACTCAGAAGCTGAATACATTGTCCGGTCTGGCCCAGACTGTTAAGGCGTAAGCATATATTCCATGGCAAGTCCTCATCGAAATTGTTGGCAAAGCGACGGATAATATTGATTTTATGGAAGTATTATATCATTTGATTGCCTCAGTTGATACATTAAGCGACGTTTAAAACGCCAATATGCACTTCAGCATTGTGACATTATGTGGCCCGGGTCTTCGCTAGGTATCGTATACATTAATATACGCTATCACTTCATTGAAAGATAGGGTTGGGATTAGCAATATGACGTCACGTGACGTCATGAGGTTCACGTTCGTGTTCACACAGAACCTTTCAAAAAGGTTCGCGTTCACACGAACCTGAACCTTTCAGAGGTTCACACCATCCCTACTGGACATGCTCGACGACTGCCGTATAGCCAGCGAGATACTGTTTCACAATTCAGGTCCGGCGTATTTGATAGAGCGATGATGATTGAACGATGTGGGCGCGCGCGTGTGTAGGTTACTTATGCGCTTTTGATTCCGCGGAAAAGAAGTCATTGAGGTTTTTGGAGCAGTGGCCACAATGGAACTGATACAATTTCCAGTTTACGCACTTATCTTTTATGTTTAGGACCCCGAATTTTTTTGGGCAGTGATTTGTTGGACTCACAAACTGGCTCACCGACTATGATAAAAAAGACATCATGTTGTAGTTTTTGCAGTGGCTTGAATGCACTAAAACTGGCAGCCCCCAGCGGAGGATGTCATATTGTAACTTCGATTGGACTACGGAACAGAAGGACCCAGCGCGGCTTATAGTCATGGTTTTGTTCAGCACCGTCAGCCTGTCAAAAATGCGAGCGTACATTTCGAATTTTGCTGTTACAGTCCATTGGCAATCCTGGTAGCTATAGCAATGACCAACACAGCTTCGTATATTTCGATCCTGTCCCAAAATACCGATGTCCATTCCTTCACAGCAATCAGCTATTAACTAAACAGGCTCTATCATGTTAAGATATCCCTCAGTATCGAACATGGTAAATATTCATGGAATTACCAATGTATTGGAGATCAGATATTCGAATATATTTTGCCCTGTAACAGAATTGCAAATAAGCATCGTATTGTAGAGTAAGGTCCACACAGAGCTATGACTAAACCATAAACTGAGTCGGAGACACCGCAG
>ATSW01085144.1:0-13386 GCA_000444245.1 Botryllus schlosseri
GAGGTCTCAAACTCAAATGTGCTCGCGGGCCAGTTTTCCAGTTTTGACGATGCCGCGGGCCGCAGCATTTGTAGGGGTATTCTATGTCATTCCAAGTAGGCCTTATATTGCGGGAATGAATTGTCCTATTGATAGTGGGCCGATCCAACAGACTGACAGTGAACACACATCGTCAAAATGTGATTTACTCTTGTATCAATTCAGGCCTGGCACGAATAGAATCATCACATTCATAACTATTTGAATAGAATTGTTGTTGTACTTGATACATATTAATTATAAGATATAGACACCATATGGCGGACAAATATATGATACCATCATAAAAGGTATCGGGTTATTATTTCTCAGCTACTATGAATATTTTGAATTTAACAGATTGATAATAGAGACTGATCTGATATAAAACATTTTAAAGTTGAGCATTGTAATTCCAATCCATTGTTCGGGTGGGTATACTTCTGATAAGTAGGCTATTAATCTCATGGCCATATATCTTCAAATACAGGAGCAGAAATAATATAAATGTAATAATGAATGTGTCCTAGTGATTGAAATGTCGGAACGCCGAACGGCCCATTGCTATTACATCGTTGGAGCGTCCCACTACTCGATACCTTTAAGTGGCCTTAATAACATGGTTTAGCGACCAAAGATGTAACTAACAGATTGCTTATGGTTGCCATAACAACTTGCTTAGTTAGCAAAATACCAAGCTGCGACCTTCTGATCTATTACTTCCCTGATACGCGATTAGTTTGTTGCGTCCATGGTTCTAACAAATTCACGGCATTCCGAGTCACTCCAAGTCCACTCGAGTCATTTTCATTTTGCCATCGAGTTAGCCCGAGTCTGAGTAATTTAGGAAAGGTCGCGTCTAAGTCCAGCTCACAAATTTCAGTCACGAATCGTCTATGGGTCACGATTTGTCATCATGAATTGGAAATGTGGCGAAATAGTGAATCTTCCACTGCACGGAGGCGTTTGCAATTGATGTGATAGTGAAGTTTGATGAATAGTTTGAGGCTTTCGGAGCAATTTAAGATGGCATTTTCACTTTATAACCTGAAAAGATATATGTGACACTTATATATTTTCAAATTATTGAAAATCTAAAATGTCGTCGCGGGCCGCACAAAATGCTCTGGCGGGCCGCGTGTTTGAGACCTCTGATATAGCAGGTATAGCGTCAGGGCCGAAACAGCACTACGAACAATACATTTTCGATCATAATTGTTGCTTTGTATTATGACAACATACTGATATACAGCCGTAGCTGAGCATGAGCAATTGAGCATCCGTTTCATCAAGTATTCGCCCGATGTAGTTGAAACGTGAGAAGCTTGAAAGTAGTGTTACCATACGTCTTCCTTTAGGAGGATTTGTCTTCCTTTTTCCGTTTTTGAAAATGTTCTCCTTATTGAGATTTTGTCCTCTTTTTTGACAATTTTATATAAATATAGGGCGAAATCCGATTAAGATACAGTAAATCAGCACTCAAGTAACGCTCCGGTGACTATTTCGGGAGCCGAGCAGGAAAGTTGACCTTTTTTTGGCAACCAACCCCGAAATTGGGAGAAATTTACTTTGTTTTAAAGATTTTCCTTCGGTATTCTAAGTTTGAAAATTTTGAAAAAGTGTCCGCCTTTCCCGATTCCAAAATATGATAACCCGACTTGAGAGCTATCAACGTATAACGTGAATGATATGTTTTTACACCTTCATATCTTTAGCCAGATTTCTCGGGTGGTTATTTTGTAGGGATGCTTTTTTTTGCTAAGTTGCATTGTTGCATTGGCTTGCACGTATTGATCTGTAGACTAATGAAGTTCCGAAAGGTTGAAGAGGAATTTCGGTGTGCATTCTCTGGCATTGAACCCGAACTAAAGGATTTGGTCGCAACGCGTAAAGCACATTCGTATTTGTGTTCATTTAAATTGCTGAGGAGCCGAAGCAAAGGACTTTAAATATAGGGAGGCGCCAAAAATAAACGACTGTGTAGTGTACACCACTGATTTAGATCAATCAGATTGACATCATCTGGGTATTTGGACATCCAACATTCTAGCCAAACTCTATTCGTGCCCCAATCGCTTCATGTTTGATGAACACGATCCTATACGAATTTGTTATCTGGGTTTTAACAACATTTGGCAACACGTAGCTCAGTCGTCAAGCTTGAGTATAATAGTTCCCGACCCTTGAAAGCAAAAACCCACGACAACTCGCCTCATATCAGAGTGAGAGTATTGAGTTGGATCAATTAGAAGTAGATTAGGGCGAGACGTAGGCAACTCATAAAGACAGGGATGATTAATGTAGTCGTTGATGCTTTTCCAGTATAAGTAACGCCATAAATTTTTTCTCAAGTTCAGCTATGAAGTAGAGATTTTTGAAACATTTCAAACCCACTTTAGGCTAACAAAAAAGTTTAGAAAATGGAAAGCACTCGAACATGTCGTTATGTTGTTACGATAATTCCATTCATAAAAGTGATGCACACCATTCCGGAAACTATTGCTGCTGGGCAGAAAGT
The DNA here is from genome assembly GCA_000444245.1 of Botryllus schlosseri. Classification (NCBI taxonomy): domain Eukaryota; kingdom Metazoa; phylum Chordata; class Ascidiacea; order Stolidobranchia; family Styelidae; genus Botryllus; species Botryllus schlosseri. Next base: position 2,537 of record ATSW01085144.1, read on the forward strand.
AAGTGCTTCTGCTGCAAAAGCAGTTGATATAGAAGTGTAAATAGTGTGACAATCCAACCAATTTGGGTTTGTGTTGCAAGTAGGGATGCCATTAAAACAAAAATCAATTTAGCATGGTTAAACATGATTAAAAATGTTTTACCTTTTTTATCCATGACGTCACAAATATTCAATTGTGACGTCACAGTGGATTGCCATGGACGCTTGAAATTATAGGGTAAATATGGCGTTTTCGACGAAAAGGACTTCCGGCCGCTGTCATAAACACACAAAAATAAATATAACTAGGACTACATTGTTATGCAGCAATCTTACGGTCGGTGGTCAGTATCATCAGAACACCCATTCGGTACCAATGTTATATATCTACTTGCTATAACTGTTGAACCGGCGACGAGTTCGAGGGTTCCAGCCACTCCTCATCGTATGCGTCGACTACATTGGGTTCAAGTCGTCCGAAGGCTCATACTGCATGTCTTGTCGAAAGTGTTTACACAAGGATGGCATAATTATAAAACGTTTGAAAGAAACAGTTTTTTAATGCATTTGTTTAAAACACTGTTTGTAGCAGGTTTTAAACAAAGTGTTTTAAAACAATGTTTGTTTTAAATGTAACCCTAACTGCAAGCCTACCTACTTGGGTACTGGGAAAAGCAGAAGTACTTCGTTTATTATCCAGATACCACTTTATACTCTACAAATTATAAAGAGCAGAAGGTTTAGCTTCAAAGGTTGTTGAAGTTGAAGAAGTGGGATTAGTCTTAAAATATGAACACTTTGGCCAGTAGTGCAGTCGGCAGCTAGGTAACGACTAGTTGAGGAAAGTTTATGGATATTCCGATTAAATCCACACATCCGCTCATGGTGAAGGAACCACGAAGTTATTGGGTTTTGCGGGTTGTTTGCGAATATCGAAATTATACTTCAGTATTTTGAGTGTTTAGAGTGCACAGTGCACACGTAGGATACAGTGATGGAATGTTTTTGCGTTTGTGTCAACTATGGCATACATTCTTGTGAAGTAAAGGTATCGGCTTACTTGTCTGATAGTGCATTGTCCGGCCTTCGTCATGAATCGTTCCGGCTTTTTGGGTTTTTTCAATTTCTTAGATTTCTTATCTTTTTCCCAATCCTTGTCTCCGTCCTCCGCGTCATTTTCATCGCCGTCTTCGCCATTTTTCGTTGCTTGACGAACTGGCTTGACTGCTTCCCCTGTCAAATCCAGCAGCTTCGCAGGCATGCGGCGTCCGAAATTCGTTGTAGCATTGTTATCCACTACAAGGCTGCTGTCTGTACTTTCACCCCGGAAGGCTGTCATCATGCTCGACCTTCGTCTGCCCACCGTGCTCAAGCCTGTATCAATGGAATCGCCAGCCGCATTTACATGATTGGTTGCCCCGTCCATTTCTATAATGGTTGTCATCTTTGAATGATGCGTTACAGAAATGCAACAGGATCTATTTTTACTCAACAGATTAGCTGCTGTCAAAGGATCGAGTTTAAATAATATAATAACAAATTCTGCTATTGTTTCGTAGTTATTCCCCTATGCCGCACTATCATCACCTATCTACTATCACCGTCTGATAATACATATCAAGTAAATATGGAAACGCGTCTAACAGCATTTGTAGCCCGGCTTGCAAGGCTCTAACAACGATGCGGCTATCTCTGGGGAAAAGGCGTTTTCGAATGGCTTAGAATCTGTCGCTCTACGTGCCTCTCCGATCGATTTTGTGCGCCTCCTTGTATTTCATTACATGATCAATAATCTACAGAAAATTTCTCCGGCGAACCCAAACCCTCAAGAGGATATAATTAATATGCAATGCAAGACCAGTTTTCAACATGCACTTCGCTATGAAGTGAATTGTCTTTATTTTTGATTGGTATTGAACCTATAACACGCACACAACATCATATATTGTATTGCAATCTGCGTGGTATCTTAAATCGATAAAAATGGTAATTAATAAATACCGATATACTTTATTTTTGATTGGTATTGAACCTATAACACGCACACAACATCATATATTGTATTGCAATCTACGTGGTATCTTAAATCGATAAAAGTGGTAATTAATAAATACCGATATACTTGTGGTGAAATAGTCAAATAATGTCGTAATTATGATGTAGTGATACAGCGATATATATAGTAGAGATTTACTATCAGAACGATGCGGTCCTTTCAGGTTACAAACGCTCCCAGGCTCCACTGGCGCCCACTTTGGCTACCACCGATGTAGCACTTTTCAAGGTGAGAGCTCCTTGTAGAGTTAAAATTGCAGGGCTGTAATGACTCGAGTCCTCCTCGAGTCGCAACTCGACTTGACTCGAGGTATTTTTGCAAATGGGTAAAATGACTCGACTCGACTCGAGTCAATTTTTGTATTGACTCTACTTGTAGCCTACTCGAGTAATTGTGCATGGCTCGAACCATGTCATATGACACGAGACTAGGACGGCCAAGTCAGACATTTCATTGTAACTTCAGATAGTAAAGTTACCACATTACTGGTATTTCGTCTATCAGTCCTGATATTTTGAAAATAGGGCGAGAAACTGTTAACACTGAGGAAAATTACTACATTACGAATGCGAGCCATTCTATATCACTATAGCAAAGTTGAAAAAAGTGGATTGAATCGGATTGAACTGAAAACTGAACCGTGCACATAATGACTTGGACTGGGAATCGAGTCAAAACATCATGACTCGGACTCGACCCTCTACTAGAGGACTTGGAGTTTGACTTGACTTGGTGGTGAATTGAAGATGAATCGAATTGACTCGAGTCAAAACTATAAAAGTGAGATTGACTTGTGTCTCGGAGCCTCGACTTGGTTACAACCCTGAAAAATTGTCATTGCATTTCTTCTTCAAACCGTTAAACATGATTCAGTGTGATGTTGTGCCTCATCACATTACAAACCGAGTAGTCTATGGATTGCTTTGTTTGGTGTTCATTGAACAAAATGTATACATGCACGATGTAGGCCGCTTACTGGGTGCAGCAGTATTAGTCTCTATTTTTCAGAAATAAAATTAAATATGACTATATTTCCGCACTTAAATTTGTATTCGGACAAAGAAGCAGAATACAAAACAATACAACTGCACCGTATCGTCAGTCGCAGAGATTGGGTCGAGTTGTGAATATCAGGCGATAAGTTTGAGCCCGCACCCGAATCGCGAAGATCGTTATATAAACAGAGGTGGTCAAAGTAGTTAAGAATAATACTCAAGTGGAAGTAGCGAGTAGACGCTACTCAAGTAAGAGTAGACGTAATACTTTCAAAAGCAACTTAAACTGCTTCTAGTGAAAGTGGAATTGGCTGGCATAAAATCTACTCAGTTATCGGACACGGTGATCAAACACTTTGCGTGATTAATAGACCCATACGCTAATAAAAATATGGAGGATCATAAAAATGTCATACACTGTATTTGTATTTCCGGAAAATAGGGCAATACTACACTTGATTTTAGACTTCAACCTGTATGTTCTCTAGAAAAAAGAACTGGAATGAATTTTAGAAGAATTCGAAGTAGTGATACTGAGAAATAAAAGAGAAATACAAACACTATCTCTAAAAATCTAAAAATTAATTTCATGTCTTTTGTCCGAAAGGTTTCAACGGTTGTCTGCTAAGGGCTAAGACAGGACGCATAAAAAGTCAGAAACCACTATTCCATATTAGGACACGCCATGTTCTGCCCGATTACGATGCGATTGATAGATGATAGATTGCGAAAAGATTGTCTTCCAAACGTTTTGATGAAACATATATTATAGTCGACGGTGCGATATGAGTGGAATCACGCAACCTGCCACCTAAATTATATTGACCGATATTTCGGTGAAAACATATTTGTCATTTCATATCTAGGCTACTTCACGCGAAGCGCAATGAAAATTTTGCGTTTTAGATAACTTTTGTGACAAAAAAGCTCTCCGTGAAAACAGCCCCGAAATTCCTCAGCCCCACTACCTAATTGGAGGAATAGATTACTTCTTCTTCGCAAAATGAAAATATTACGAAGTAGAAATAGAAGTAGCGGAAAATTAAATTTAGTTGAGTAGTACTGCAAGTACTGGAAACTAATTGAGTACATTAAAAAAGTAGAAGTTCTTCGTTACTGACCACCTCTGCTTACGGTTGTATCGCATATCCGTCTTCGAAGCATCTCGGTGGTGAAGGCGAAAAATATCATCATCATCATCTCTCTCTCTCTCTCTCTCTCTGCATTTTTCTATTGTCCGTCAGTATATAGAGCGTTTTTTTTCTAGTGTGCTATGCCATCTAAAAAGTTTGGGAGCCACTGATTTATACTGACAGTAAGACAAAGCGACCCGCGTTTAATCCAGAATGGTGACGTAACACGATGTCATATGCTGGTGTTCACATCGAACTTGTTATGTAACCTTCTCTGGGGGCTCGCAACATCACTATTGTGTGGGCCAATGCAATTGGAAATTGTCAACCTTTGTGATGTCAGGCCAATGAGAGGATAATCATTAGGCCATACGATATCTTCACATTGAACCCTTTCCAGCGTAGTAATATTCAGAGGTGGTCAGCAACGAAGTATACTTCTACTTTTTGAAGTACTTGAAGTATATTATGCCTACTCGCACTACTTAGTAACTAGTTATGATTTTAGACTACTTTTACTCCTACTCCTACTTACTTACTGTCTTGTGAACCTCCACTCCTACTTCTACTTGAGCAGAAAGTTTGGCGTTACTTCTACTTCTACTTGAATACCGACGGTGACTACGACCACCTCTGATGTCAGCTTCTATTTTTGACGATCAACGAATGCGTATTTATGACAGCTTTTCAAAACTACTTAGGCCATACTTTGGCCGTATCCAAAGACCGCAAATTATACTTTTAATCGTACTTGAATCTGCTTTTGTGTCGATACGTCTACTTAAATAACCTCTTTGACCGCTGGGAAATATTTAGGCGATCTTCTTCATCGAGAGAATCGTGTCAGCGATTCTGATGTGACAATAATCAACAAACGCGACATCCAACCAGTATACTTCATCTGTTACGTTATGTTCACTATACCCGTGTGCGCAGGAAAGGTATTTTATTACCACATTGCATAATTACGGCGACTATTTCGTGGATCATAATACGAGCGATGCAATGGTATATTGCAGCAGTTTATTGCCGGATGAGCTGTGTTGAATAGCCTACATCCTGATGATAACGTCGATATCAAAGTCCTCCAAAACCTCGTTTAGACCGCGTAAACATATTTAGACCTACGTATCGAAAAATATACTATTTGGTCATGAATCAGTGTAATGTAAATTGATTTCCTCTAAATACAATATTTAGTAGTAACTCTGACTAATTTCCTGACCTGTTTTCATAAAGGACCTATTTGAGGCGGTCTCATATAGTCTAATGGTCTCTCCTGAATTTCAAGCTCTTTGCACCATTTTGATTATTATGTGCTAGATTTTAAGCCATGATCTAGTAAATATTGTAACGTAACCCGGATAGAAGAAAACGGGCTTTCAGCGCACTGCATATTTATAACTCAGTATAATGCCATGTTATCGTGATTGGGGACTTGTTTGACAGCGTCGCGGTGATAAAAGTTGCAGTTCCATGCACTAGCGCATTCATTAGCCTATATCAATTAACGAGAAACCAGTTATATGGAAACTACTATTATACGTTAATCGATTATCTGCGCCTTTGGGGTAACCTCCTCGGAATGAACATCGTAGTCGAGTTGAAGGGCATTTGTAGTTAGCATGTTAATACGTAATGCCTATTAGACTATATGCATTCGAATGCGTAGAGAAAACCATCAAATCACATCAACAAACCTCACCCATATAACTATAATTCTGTTATCCTAAACCCGAATTAATGCTAGTGTGAAGTGAAAATTGAAATAATTTGATTTTAGATGCTCCATGACTGGTAAACCGATATTGTGAAACATATCTGTCGAAGAACGAAGTGGCGAATCATCGTAGCGATTCCTAAAAGCTGTTATTCCATCGTGTCACTGGTGAGCTTATAATGATTTCCGACAATCCGCAGTATGTAATGTGCCTCTATTTATAAATTTACCATGTTCTCTCATTTTGATATTATATTCGTAGGCCAAGGTGGGAGTTTGATTATTGGACTACACCAAATGTCGCCTTCTTATTCTTCATTACATCGACATTGATGAATTGATGAAAATTGTTGATGTTCTGCTCTAAATCTAAATCACTATAGGCTGGCAGTCGAATATAATGTAAGACATGCTTGTACTCCATAATTAAAACTACAGTAATCCATATTTAGCATAACCAGATTCTATGTCAATCAATTTTTAGGTCCAACCATATCTGCAAGATCGTGATTGGTGATTGTTGGAGACAAGATCTTTTGCAGATTAACCGGATCCGATATTAATTTCACTGACCACGGTCCAAGCATTCATAAATAAACAGGTATGTTAAATGAGTATAATGCCTTTTCACACAGTATAACCGATATGAATATGTATAAGAGAAACCATGGTTGATATGCTAATAACTGATTTATATCTGAATCATTTTATTGTATTCTTTCATTCAGGCTACTGGGACGTTGGGTGAGATTTCCCTGCTCAGTGCTCATGTTCGTTCAACTCTGTATGTCGTATACATAAATATGTTTATGTCATTTTCTGAACTATAAACTGATATTGGTTATCTATAATTTAACAGTAGAGACTCGATGAAAATATGCGTATTTGGGGTGATTTTTGAAAAACCCATTCCTACATAATGAAACGGTCCATTGGTCCGTTCAGATTTGTTTATTCCTTTGAAATTACTCGAGCATGTCATTCAACTGTGCATAAACAGTTTCTTATCAGTATGTGGCTGCTCGAATTTTGGGAATATTTGTGGTTTGTTGTTGAATATTAATATTTCGATCGATCTTCAACCGGCTTCACGGTTCAAGCTTTCGGTATATCATTCTATCGTTTATCTGCATTTGTAGAGAAGGTGGCAATGAATGGGTTTTATTTTTTGATAAACTGTTATATTTAATTTTCTCGTTATATTGCTGAGCAATGAGCATCTTTGGTTGATGTTCTTCGTCAAAAAGTCAGTTTTTTGCCTGAATGTCTATTTTTGTGATTTACCGACATTATTTGCATAGCATAGGCAGTTAGTTTGTAGATAATATCCGATTAGTAGGCCTATTTCCATCGCAGTTATATGTAAGATACAATTGTAAGCCAATTGTAAGCCTATGTAACGTTGATCCACCATCCACGTGATTCCAAGTGTACCTAATATAGTAAATGATACATTACCGGTGCCATAATTGTGAGATTGCTTAAGACTATATGAGTCATGCCTATGAATCCATGTTTTTGACTAGTGATAGTGACTTGACGTAAACCTGTCATTTTCATCAAGTTAAGGCCTCTGTTTTGCAGTGACATTTTATCAAATGTATGCTGATAAACAAAGGCTTATATTTGGTGAAATCTCTCATCAATGATATTATGTAGTGCTGTGATTCCTGTAATTTGCAGTTAAACTTAACTTTGTCTACATTTTTTGCACACAACACAAGTATGATTTCATCATGCCTCCCGGTACTATGTATATTCTGGTAAACAATTGATATTAATAATTGTGATTAGGTACGGTAATGAAATTCATTGATAGATCACAGCCTAATATGGTGGGATTACATTTCAGGTTAAGTTGATTGCACGGGACTGAATTGAGTCATGTAGATTACAAGCTTGCTAAATACGAAAGTATCCAAATATTAACCTCGGTACTAATTGAAATTTTAAAATAAATATAAATTATTAAACCACAGCGGTGTAGCACCAGGGTGGAATCAAGGTATTCATTCCGTGTGATAGAAATGCTCCTTCAGTGACTAGACTTATAATCGCGGGATAGTTCATTTCCACTTTCAGAACCTATTGAGGGACCAATTGCACAATGTTTGGAGAGCTTTAGTGGTACTATCCCAATACAACCAAGTGCATGTATTAAAACGATATTTACAATACACTAGCACTGCTGGGATTACTTATAATAATATCTTAGTAGTAGGCCTATGTGCGTGTGGTAATAAATATGCACTGCATGGGTGATCTGTCATGCGCCTAGCGTTGTGTTGAAACTTGGATGTTGGAGTTTTAGGCTGACATAATGGTTTTTGTAGTATATAAATTTATTAGGATTATGTTTTTGCAATATTACTAAACATACCGATTTCCTGGCTAAATGTGACATTTAATTAGATAAATTTGATTGACACGGTATAACAAATGAACCACAATTTTGATTATGTCATGCTGTTTTTGTTAGCAATGGGAAATGGAAGGCAACAACTCACCCTGCCATTTGGTGCATGTCATTTCTGAAATTGTGCTTGAATGCCGGTTTCAGTATGTAATTCTATCAAACAATGTATATTTTGAAAGTATGTCAGTTGCAGTAATAATGATATCTTCATGTTTAACACAATGTAAAGAATCCGTGATTACACTTAATTCTCTTGGATTCTACACTGGTCCAACACCGCATCACATAAACAACTAGCGAAGCATATATATATGGCATTCAGTTTATTTTTCCGGTTCTGTTGTTTGTGAATCAAGCTGTTGCTATAATAGAGCCCGAATAATCTGTAATTTTAATTATTATTTATAGGCTTCATAATGAATCATCTCACTAAAAACCAAAGGTTTTGATATAGTAGTGACATTTTGGCATCACTTAGCTTGTTCGGCCCGATATCCAAATCGAGTTTGCCATGCCATGTTAATAACACATACGGTAGGCTAGTCTAGGAGTAATAATAAATTGATTCATTATGGTGCAGGTGTAGCATAAGTCCTGTTATGAAAAGCTTGATTAGTGTTGCAAGTAATAACAATGAACTTGGCCTTCCAACTAAGATTACCAATTCTATACATGGAAATAATTTAATGTATGGTAGGCTACAATTAACAAACTCTGATGTATCCTATCCTTCTTTACCCAGACTGTTCTGTTAACTTGTATGTTCTTGCAGACTGCAATATCGGTCAAATATTAATGACTAGGAACACAAAGTCCAATCTGCTTATCCCTTGAGTTGATTGAAACAATAATCAAGTGGGATCCCAAGTTGCATCTACATTTCATCATTACCACTGAGAGAAAACTATAATGCCCTTATTTCCTGTAAGAAATGTGGTAAATTTTGGGTATTCAACCACTCCATGTTACCTAGATAGATAATAACGTATCGGGTTAAGCCAGCAAGTGTTGATAAATGAACTCTTTCATACCAATGTGCCTTGACTATTATGTGTGCAATCAAAACTTGAATTAAAGAGTGATGTATAGGTAGTCTTCATTCATGAATGGCCCATAATATCAAACTACCCCTTATAACAAAGCACGATAACAATGCTGAACAGTAGAAATTTATTCCAGTGAGTCGGCCAGTATGCTTACCGTACTTTTGTAAGGCCTATTTTATAATTGAATGTACTATGCTGCTGAGGTGGGATTCTTGAGACTGTATTGCTGAATAGCTGTGAAATTGTCTTGATAGTTCACTACTCACTGGTCAGTCATAGTGATGCAGGATGATTGTCAGCAAAGGGTTGCCATAATGCTTTGGCAATTTACAGACTGGTGGCACATGAAATAATGGTCTTGATTTAGTGCTCGTATCATGTGCCACCAACTGCTTGGTCATGATTTCAAATTTCTGATTTGTAGTTCAGTATCAACTGCAAGCTTTGGTCTTTTTTGAGCACCTGTGTTGCGTATTGTGTGATGTCTGGATCTAATTTAAAAATGCCAGCCAGTAGGCTTAGGCTAGTTTCTATGTTCATTATCGTTTTGATTGATGTTGCTTTTCATATGTAACACATTTTACCCTACTCTGTCCCTATCCTTTCAAATAAAGGTATTGGAAGCTCTTTTATTTATTGAATACCTTATATTATATTTTGTACTTGAAAAGTCCTAATTGAAAAGTTCGCATTTTTACATTAGTTCTGAAGTCAACGTTATCATGTGATTGAAACTAGGGTGGTTGCCTTAAGCTGTATCATAAATGATGACAAATTCTACTAGTACATGTACATTAGTTTCAATAACGCTGTTGTCGTCATTGCAGTAGTCCCAAAGAGTTACCGGCATATCGCAGCTAAAACAGTCACTTATTTCTATATCTATATCACTCTTTTGTTCTCAATCTTATGAAAGTGACGGGTAGGCTATGTGTCATATTGCCTCATTAAAATGAGCGTTACAGTCATTCTGAATATTCAAACAAGTAAACGTGCCTGTAATTCCATAACTTGCGGAATTGAACCAGTAGATTGCACAGACTGTACTGTACTAACTGATTTGATGAAGTAGATATTTCTACACAAACAATAAAGTGTTATGCAATCAGAGTGTTGATCTTGTATAGCATGATATTTGACGTATATGTATATAATTCTAACGATTGTAATACCCAAAAGGTAGAAATATTCCTTGCGGATGCCACATTGCCACAATTGACCCTGTCCTGTCCCTACAGTAGTATTTGATTTTAATCCATTATTACAATTGTTGTAGTTGTAGTATAATTATAGCCATAACCCTGTATGGATTTGATTGTGTTGAGTATTACTCATCGATTGCGAGTGTGTGATGAGTTCATTGCTACCAAACTTTCATCTTTTCTATGTCATCCCAGTTATTCTGCTGTGTCATGAAGTCTTCCTCGTATGGGGTTCCTTTGAAAACATGTAATTGAGTGATTCATTGTCATGACATTCCCCTCATGTCTCACAGACTCTGAGAC
>KE601965.1:0-11363 GCA_000444245.1 Botryllus schlosseri
GTGCGGCCTCTACCTAATATAGAAAATCTTTCATCGCGATAGTTTTGAAGCGCAAGTTGCATTTTCAGCCAAATGCTTGTCGATGGCAGAGTTCATAGCCATGGCCTGATTACGTTCTAGTAATCGTAGATCAGTTACGGCTGCGTCTTCTTCGAGAGTCCAATGTGCGTGATCTAATAACGCTAGTAACATGTTGTTTGATGCGTTCCTGCAAGCGCTGAGTTGTTCTTCCCACGTACCGACAATCACAGTGGCACTTGAAATCATAGACTATATTGCTTTGCTGAGAAGCAGAAAGAACATCTTTGCGCGTTGCAGGAAGCACGGAAAAGTACAATGGTGTATGCGCAGCAGCTATGAAGGTTGCAAGCAGGTTTGGTTCAACTTATCGTTGTGAACCAGCCTTTTCGGGCACGAACGTCATCAAAAACAAACACAGAACACGCCTCACCAATGTACATCTGGAACACTCACTCCCTCACTATCTCAATCTCTTAGAAGTCTTAACGCAACGTGATTCCTGCCCAGGGCTATGAATATCAAATAGGAAATTCCGTCTGGTACGGTAACCGCAGGCAGTAAATGGTAGCCCGTCGCTTCAATTAGTACACGAGAAGTGGCTCTTGGTTGTAAAAAGGTTTGTGATCCTTGACCTATGCGAACAGAAAGAATTAGTTTATCATGAGAAATCACGCATTAACTTGTTTTGTTTCGCTGTCACCGTGCCTTTGATAGAATTCTCTCGTTTTTCGAACTTTGTATTTACTCAGTGTGACGTCATAATCAGCGATACCGATTGTTGTTGAACATAGTTATTTGAATGCTCGCATTATTGCTGATTGTATTCCCTGATGAGTGTCACACGATAAGCTTCGGGAATAATTAAGAATATATCATTCAAATGCGTCACCACTGATTCCGCGTTAACTTTTGCAAAAATTCCCCTACTCCGAATAGAACTAGCCCTGAAGTCTTTAAATATTCAAAATAACGCAAAACAATAGCTTCAACTGACTCTCATCAGTAGCAAACGTCAGTTAATAGGGTGAATCAAATTCGAAATGTAGGGCTGGTAAGTGCACACAACCAGACTTGGACAACTAAATAATTCTAGTTGTCTAATTTCACTAAATTAGAGCGAAATGCCAGTAATCTTATTTTAACATTATTTGTAAAATGTTTCCATGCTCTAATTCTACTACTAATCTAATTTGGAAACGCTTAAAATTTTCTAGTTGTCCAAGTATGCACGTAACATCTTAATTGGAATATATAGTCTAAATGAAATATGTTTCAGTCCTCTTTTGTCAGTTTGCCTCATTCATTCATCCTTCAATTTTTTGTTCATTTTTTTGCAGCTCTCTTCATCATGATTGGCATGGCAGTTTATACCGGACTAGAAATAGCAGCCGGGTTTGACTTCGCTCTGCAGTCATGGGGATATAGCTTCGCTCTTGGATGGGCTTCTTTCATCCTGTCATTTATCGGAGGAATTGTAGCCTTGATTTAGACCCTACGCAGTACAGCGCTCGACTTATGCATAGCCTATTTATATGGTATTCATATTGTATTCAATTGTAAAATCACCATCGGAATGCCAATATAGCATAAATGATGACGAATAGAGAAGGTTGGTATATCTCTGTTTGTCGGAGACTATGTAAAATTGCTTTTTTGACCAAAATCATTATCTGAGGCCTTTGCAGTATTGTTAGTTTCTAAGATTTCTATATAATGTTGTTGCCTTTTCCCACATCTATATTCCTACACTGTGCGTATACAATATTGAAGTTTCACAAATATAAGACTACTTGCAATGAAATGTGTTCAAGGATACTTGATTTGCCAAAATTGTGGAAAGACAATATATAGCTCAGTATCGCATGGTTCGCAGTTCCGAAGATTTTCGTCCGGTTTAGGTGTAGGTCTATATTAGGAAATCCCCTATATAGACGGACTTATGACTCGGTACAGCAGGAAGGACGAAGGTAACGATCGCTCCGAAATGGGGAGACCCTTCCACTCAAATCCAGAGCCAAAACTCTACTGGCTTAAAATATCGTCTCGATGAGCCATAGAGAGTTATGATGTTTATAGTCAGGAAATTTACATCTGGCATATCTTCTCATATCACCCTTTTGCCTCCTAGGACCGGTTCATAACAGCGCTGCTGCGGCCCGCCAAGGAGAATGACCATGTCCTCATTTTTTACGTGCGTTAAAACCGTATAACACGACCGGAAACGTTGAACTAGGGCAGAGGTCTCAAACTCAAATGTGCTAGCGGGCCAATTTCCTACTTTTTGATGGCGCCGCGGGCCGTGGCACCAATAATAGCGTTATTCAATGTATTTCCAAGTAGGCCTTATTTGACGGGACCTTGCAAACTGACATTCCACACGCATCGTCAAAATGTAATTTCCTATTGTGAATTCACGTCTGGCACGAAAAAAACACATTTTTATATATTTCAATAAAATTGTTGCTGTACTTTGCATAGCTTGTCAAAATAATTAATTGTAGACACCAAGCGAGAGTTCAAATGTATCAGGACATCGTAAAAACTGACGCGTGATAATTTCGCAGCTCGCGGACATTTAACGTACCACAATTATAGGTAGAATTATAGAATTTTACAAAGATTGATCTGATATTGGAGTATTGCAGCAGTACAGCCTAATCTGGGTTTCGGGTGTACTCCTGATAACTAGACTATGATCATGTCATTACCAAAGTCGAATTAATTCAGCGTTAGATTTACCTTCGAATATTTGAACAGATCAATGACAAGTGGTGACACAGGATGTAATCAACAATACATCAAAAGGGCAACATAATACCAATGGATGCCATACCGACCTGCTTATATATCTCAATAAGCTACGAAACGCAAGCTATGACATTTTGATATTTTACTGTTCTACATACCTGTTTGATGGTTTGTCGCGTCCGTGGTTGTACCAAGTCACGGCGTTCCGAGTCGCAAAAGTCTATCTCTGATTGCATCTTCAACTCAACTCAACTCGACTCATTATTATTTTATCACCCATTGAGTCCGAGTTCAAGCAATTCAACAACAGGTCGCGCCCAAGTCCAAGTCACAAATTCCGGTACGAATCATTAACGGGTCATGTTTAACATTCCTAAACAATAATAAGATCTTGGCTGCTTTCACACCTTATTTAACGTCCACTTGCAAAGTAATAATTATATTTATTACAGTTACACGAGCTTTCGGAGCGCCGCTCCTTCATCAGGTGTTAAAGTGAAAGTAACGCAAAAGATTTTGAATGCAAACATACACATATTGTGACATCATAGACAAAAGTACTATCAGGTCAGAAAAATGTGTACATTTATGACGTCATAAACAGGAAAATCGAAGTTCGTATTTTAGACGGCTACAGCAAGTTGTGGCACTGAAAATGAGATTTGATAGAGTGTTTACAGTAATTGAATGTACACCCGCCGAATATAGCAACTGCAGCTTCGCATGGTGTAATGTGACATGCAGCCTCGATCTATATTTAGCCCTTGATGGAACGTGTTAAATAGGTCGATGTATTTTTGTTCTGTGGCATTGCGCATGATTGAGTTCTCGATGTTCCCGACCAACACAATGATTATCATATCATTTGCTGAGTGTCCTGCTGAAGAAAAGTGCTCACCGACAGGCTTCGATCTGTTGCATTTAGAAATATCGTGTCGATGACCATTTATTCTCTTATGGAGTGGTTAACCAGTTTCTCCAACGTACCAGGCATTGCCACATCCATTTCGGCAACGAATTAAATATATCAAGTTATTGGACTTGCATGTGTAGTGGCCATTGGTCTTGTGCTTGGTTTGCCCTCTGCAAATCACGGTGCTGATATCGAGAATCGCACATGTCTTACACGATGCTTGTCCGCAATTTTCTACGCCGTTTTTCTGTCTTGAACGAGGTAGCCTGCTGTTCACCAAGATGCTCCGCAAGTTTCGTGGCTGTCGGATGGCAAGGAGAGGCCTTTTTGGAAATACCTTTTTACATTTTGGATCATTTCCCAATATCTGTTGGTGTTTCCGTAAAATACTGCGGAACTTTTCAGCTCCAGGAAAATATGTAGTAACCAGAGGCACTCTGCGGTCTTTTTTGTTGTCGTCATTATTATTATTGGTACTGCAATTGAGAAGTTCTTCGCGTGGAACGTTGATGGCCTTGTTGATTTGACTTTTTATCAAATGTTGATCATAGCCTGATTTTATTAGTTCATCCGTTAAAACTTGCAGATGATTATCTCAGTCTTCTTTTTTTGAACAAATTCTATGTATTCGGAGAGCTTTGCTGTATATTATGCCTTTTTTACAATGCATCGGATGAAAACTGTGAAAGTTCAAAATTTTACCGGAGTCCTAAACAAGTAATGCGACGTAATAGGTAACCTTCCACTGCGCCGTAACTTTTAAAAGTGATATAATAGTGAAGATTCATGAGTAGTTTCAAGATTCTGGAGTAGTTTTAGAGCGAATTTTAAGCTCTCAAATTTTTAAAGAATGGCAGTTAAATATTGCCGAATACTTCGAAATCCATAATGCCGTCGCGGGCCGCACAAAATGATCTCACGGGCCGCATGTTTGAGACCTCTGATGTAGGGTTTACCATTTGCATATGTGATCAATCACTTAGGAACGAGATTCCCTGAGCCTGCTCATTGATAGATATGCGACTCCACCTGAAAAACAGCTGATGATTATAGTGATGGCGCTAAGTCGCGGAAAGTTCGAACTCATGCGAACTAGAACCTTTTATAAACGTCGTTTATCCGGTATGGCGCAGAAGATTCGTGAGATGTCGAAAATCAAAACGGGAGTTTAAAGGCTGTAATATGATGGCGATACATTTGTAATCTGTCACAAATGCGAATCTGTTGAACTATTTATTCACATCCATATCACAAAATGTTGAATAATAAATTCATCCTTGTAATTATTAAATCTCTGTTACCTGGGTTTGTAAAAATTCTCCTGGCGAGCAACCATCCATGACACAATGTATATCCGCACCAACGAGTATGTACAATGCTTATGGGTTTCAGTCACATTATTTGATTTCATGTCTCAGTTTTTTATTTGATGGACTGTGATGGATTAGATAGGCCTAACGATGTGGTGTATTGGCGGTGTACTGGTGTATATGCAATGACTAACTAATTTGAACGCACATGAAATTTCGTTTTCAATGACGTTGGAACGGTCTCAACCTATAGTACAGGGGTGGGCAAACTACGGCCTGCATGCGGCCTGCAACACCGTTTTGTGCGGCCCGCGGAAGTCTCAAGAAATGCATTAAAATGTTGATCAAATGCGTACTAAAAATCTAGTTAACGCAGAGACTCGATTAAAATTTCTCATATGTTATTTTACCACGACAATTATATGTTTTATTCTTGCTAGAGTATAATTTTATTTGCTTGTTGGCGCAATGTAACCCGACCTCAATGCCCACCCACCCATTTTAAAAGGTTTCAACTGCTAAACATCACAGAAAGTCAAAACGGATATGACTTTAGGATCACCAGTGTAATTTTACATTGGCTACTCGAGCAAGTTTATTACTTTTAGTGCTGCTATTGGAAAATCGATTCGCGCGTGGGTTAGGTAGATTCTTTCTCTGTATGTGCAGAAGAACTTATATTAATAAAATCTGTGTATTTTACTGGGAGCATATTTGAAGCTAGCATGGTTATGACCAATGTATGCGCACACTCACCAACTCACTGCACATGCCGCATACCCTTGGTCAACAGTGCGTAACGAATAAAAAAAGGTCATCACTTCGGAATTTTTGCGCAACTTAGATTTTCTGTGCGCAGATACCGTCTCTGCACTGTGCATTTGCGAACGTGCGCACTGCGCAGCTTAGAGGGAACATAGGTTATGACGCTGTCAGCATTGCGTGTCCTGAGGTTAAGTTAAAAGTAGAATCAGCAAATCTATAAACAGATCACTGCTACAAGATTCATATCTCCATCCTGTTCTAAGAATCGGGACTACCTACTTCCATCTTTAGTTTTGAAAGTTGGTTATTGAGGTTGAACAGCTTATCAAATCTTGCCAATGTTTCTGACGCGCGTACGTTATCATCAAATTAATGGTTGGTTGGTTTAAAAAACAATCAAATATTATTTCCATATCCTCTCTATATAATCAAATACCAATATCGCGTTTTGGTTTATAATCCTAGTCATATAGTGCTGCGCGCAAATGGATTAAGATGCTGAATGCGGCTAAAACGTTTGCCAACCCCTGCTGTAGTAGATAGATTAGTCCCATTAATTCGATTAAACGCTGCAAAATTATAACTAATTGATGACAAATTATGTTTTCTTTCCTTTATAGACACCAGTTTCAAATATCCTGCTACAGGAGTATTCCTTCAAATTTTTGACAAACTAATCTTGTTGTCGTTGTCGTCGACCTCAGTCGGACTCAAACTCGCGACAGATTGGTGTTTCGGCGACGGAAGGTATAGTGGGCAACTATTATGCGCCATAATCATCACTCTGCTATAGGTTCGATACTTTGGACCAGTGCTTTTCAACCTTTTTGAGTTTCATTCGCACTTTTTTGTAAAATAAATTTCATTCGCACTAACTAACCTAATATTGTTATACAAAAAGAAGATGAAACTACAACATTTATTTGCTCAGAAGTGCAACAAATTGGCTAATATCTATCTTAAGCTATCTTAAGCGGGAACGCCGAATATCAACGAAATGAACGAGGAGGTCACTATCGAAATTTCCATAGGTCATTGACTGATGGCCACTTTCCATCGATGCATCGACATAGGCTTTATGAACGATTAATATGTCGGCTTCGTTCAGGCCGTTGCCGCCTGAAAGCGCATTTATACAAAATTGGATGTAGCGACACCGACCTATGCGACCATTGTACAGTACCTGAAACAGTCGAGCATTTTTTGCTGCACTGCAGTCGATATGATTTTCATCGGAACTTTTTATTAGACAGGGCACGCGAGCTCAAAATCATTGCAACACTCGAAAATCTACTGATCATCCCCGAAATGGTATCCCATGTTGCAGAAGTTGTTCTATCTTGTGGTACTTACTTGTAAATCGGTTCTTGCCTACATTTCGGTATATCGATCGCTCATTCTAGTCCGTGACGCACCTGGCCTCACAGGCGAAAAGCGTCACTCAACTTTTCATCAATAATAATAATAATAATCTCAAGCTATTAAGTGTCTCATAAAATAGGCTACTATTGTCGCTCGTTTTGATTTCAACTATTTCACTAAAGCCCTTCTACTAGTGCTTGGATGACCAGGTCTTGAAGTCTGTTCTGCACTCCTATCCAACATACAGCGTATTTTTCAAGATTGAAAAATGCTTGGTGGACAAAATCGTGTGTGTTCTGCTCTTTAGCTCAATATAACTTGAGAATTCATGGCGGTTTAATAACGCTAAAGCAGTTATTTTGAATACCACCAACATCTGAGTTTTTGTGGCATCTCGCGACCCGAGCCTCACCCATAAAAAAGAATTCATTTTTAATATTACAGTAGTATGCTATGATGTGACGGACATGCATGACATACAGAAAGCGCACACAATAATTCTATCCAACACAGCTCTACAAAATATGTCTGACGCACGCGATTTCAAATTAGGGTGAATTAAATTCCTTTGCGTGTTGCGGTTGTACTATATACTGTCTACTCCAGGGGTGTCAAACATCCGGCCCGCGAAGCAATTTTGAGTAGATTGATAAATGCTTCTCATTTCCAGAGCATTTCTAAAAGATGTTGAGATTTTTAGTAAGAAATATGACCAATATATAGTCCCCAAAGATGGCACATGTCGAGCATGTTTATGGACAACATTATAACCACCAGACTACGGCGTTGTGGTTTCTATAGTCACCATTAGTACCAGGTCGCTGACATTGACACCCTCCGAGAAGGTAAGAAAGTGCGATCTCATTTCACTGACGAAAGATTAGTTATTCACAGAAGGGAAAACGCCAAGAACCCTGGTAAGCAGGTTACATGGAAAATATATTAGAGGTCTCCAGCAGCCTCTAGAGAAACTCGACTCGCGATATAATACTATGGAGCAAGTTCCAACGACCGTGTTTCCATTCCTCACAACGTCAAGAGTCACACACAAGTCAGAGGTGTGGCGAGATATAGCGCAATGGTATAATCCACAGCTAAAACATCAATGGGTCGTGGGTTCGAGTCCGACCGAGGTCGACTCCAGAATTCCAACCCAACTGTTGGAGGTTTACCTAGGCTCCTCCTCGCCCAATCATCTGCGTGATCGGTGTCTTACGAAAAGCATAGAAGTGGGCCGTGCAACAAGTCGGCAGTTACGGAATCAAAAATTAACTAGAAAAGGGTACATTTCCGGAGTAGGTGCTCGGAAAACCAGTTTTCGCGCCCACTTTCCGTTGATTTGACTTTTTCTAGTCGAATTTCGCATCATATGCCGAATATGCGGTCCTCGCACACGCATTTTTGGCCGTGTTAATTACATGCATCTCAATAAATGTCCGAATATTTTCTTTGGAATTTTCGTCCCCTTGTTTCTAAAATAGTCCACGTCGGGAATCACTGTTTTATATAGTATACGTCGACTATATCGGGAGCGCATCGTCATTTGGATCATACTACATGTTTTCTTCGAAAGTATTTACACACAATTTGAACAGAATTTATTTTTTAAAACACCAGTGATATCTGGATTGGAATGGTACTACTAGTAAAAATCTTTTGACTGTAGAGTCCGGATACGGTGACCCCATAGAAAAAAAACTGCTGCTAAAATGTCTTTTTTCTTCACAATTTCAACTTTAATTTGAGACCGCATCATAGTTATAGCGCAGTGCTCCTTTATATACCATATGGCTGTGGCGAGTTGCAGACAGGATATAGGTCGAAGTGTGGGGAGTGGTAACTAATTCCTCATCATCATCCAATCGTGAACAATTGGTTTGACTGTAGCTGTCACCTATTAAGTTTATTGACATCCTCCGATCGCTCCTGGCTAAAAATAAAATATGGTGTTCTCAATTACAGTTTTATCATTGTACAATGTAAATCTGACACCGATTAGACATTGTGTCTTATGGTTTGTCAAACGTGGCAGTGAATAAGGTCTCATATTTGACTTACCGGTAGAATACACTCTTTATAATGGCGGAAGATGGTACTGGGCATAGTAAAATCTGAAAATCCCTTATCTCACAGATGACAAGAATAAGATGAACAATTAATGACGGATGTTTGTTCAATGAGGTTGGCCGACGGTTCGACGTATTCGAACAATTCAAGCTTTGTATAATTTCAATTATCCTATATTCATTGTAGAAAGGTATTGATACAATTGTGCAATTAGGCGCAATAATCATAGTGATCGAAACAGCAAAGATGTTGAAATATTATCAAACGCTTAAATGGTTCTTGAAGTTAACATAGCGTTGGAGTTTTCTCCCAGCAGAGCGTCCAGGTTCACTATAAATACACGTGACAGTTGTAAATACCGTCAGCCAGTAAGAGGGCTGATCATAACTGAAAATTACCTGCGGATGTGTTGATAGATTTTCGTCACGCCAATTAATGGCGAGTAAACGCCTTGATCAGTCGTATAGCTTTTTTAAAAACGTATTGAAGGTATCAAGTTGAGCATGGGCAATGGGCACGAAGGAATTAAATAATATATCCACTTGTTCCAACTGCGCAGGAGATAGCAGGCCTATAAAAGCAATGATCTTGGAATGTATATCTGTGAACTGAATAGTTGTTTTCAATTTGCTCGAGATATCACAGTGAAATAGAGCAATATTCTTAGAAGACAATATTACTTTGCTCATTAGAAAACAATTTCCCGCCAATAAAGCCTCTGCTGCCCAAGCAAAATCATAAAAATAAGTGAAAACCATGAAAAACTACCTTTTTAGTTGATATCATCTATATATTCTATATCAATGATAGCGATTCCTTTTCAATATCTAAATTACGCATTTTTGAAGAAGTGTCCCCGCATTGTCAGAAGGTTATATGAATAGGTGGTCTTCGGTACGAATATTCAATATACATAGGAATAATATATTGTAATTATAATTTGATAGTAATAATTTATTTTAAATATAATTTGATATTCATATTATAAACCACGATTGGCTGTTCGGTTGGCTGATTTGAAGTTTCAGATGAATTACATCCAAATTCGCAATCGATGCATATCACACCATAGGTTGGCGTTCGCATTTAGTATGAATATGTTATTTGGGAATTCGAGTTCACTCGAACTATTATATTCTTTATTCACAGTAAAACTGGTATATACACACATAATCCGGGGAACAACCTGCCCCCAAAGGAAAATGGCGAGATTGAAGTAAATTTTTAAAATTTCAAATTGTTATTCCTATGCAATACATGGACAAGTCAGATTACAGAATTGCAGCAGATAAAGAATTGGCAAGGGTTACAGAGCAGAGGTAGAGATGATTGAGAATGAAGAATCGAAATTAGAGAAACTATGCTGTGATTCACAAGTGTAATTTCAGTCCAGTGGTGCATTCAAGAATATGCACCGTGCCCAATAACGAGATCTTTTGGATCATGTCTAATCGAACGTTACCCGGAATCTGTTGGATATGTCTCACGAGTTTTTTGCTTACGACCCCTGTAGCGCCAATGACTATCGGTACAATGTTTATTTTGCATCACCAGTGGTGATGCACCACATTTTTTCACATTCCATTTTGGGGTCTGCGTATTTGGATTGCTTTTCTGATTCTTTTTGTTATATGTTGTGATCAGCTGGGACAGCCAGTGACTATGGCCAATAATTTGGTATAGAACTAAATACCAGATTGACACATTGCTCCACGTATATTTGTGATTTTAAAGGCTTTGATTTACACTGACTTTGACAACATGGGCGTCGGTCAGATTGCAGGCCTTGTGCTGTTCTTTGCTGCATTGGCGGCTAACCTTGTCGCGATTGTAACGCCGGGATGGTTTTATGTCATAAACACATCGCCGACGTATTCTGCAGGCCTGTTCACGATTTTGTTTGAATCGACGTCGTTGGAAGGTAACGGTTCCTAGACATGAAGTCACAGTAGAAGGCACTAACACTATTAATTTTTAGTCCCCCGAGCGGCCTCGGAAAATGTTGCATTTGCGTTCAGCATCATCGCCGATATCTTCCTGATAGCCGCAATCGTCGTGGTTGCTATAGCTTCTTGCAAGGATTTAGTCGGCATCGTGGAAAAACTCGGTGGTCTGCTCGGTATTTCGGCGTGTAAGCGTTTTAATAGGCTCACTGTCGATACTACTCGAACGAAGTC
>ATSW01085172.1:0-11379 GCA_000444245.1 Botryllus schlosseri
GTCTCAGATATATTTACTGGATTCTATAATCTTTTTATGTTCTCGATGTGGTTAATTCCAGTAGCAGCGACGGGCAGCTTTGACATTCCTTAGCTGCTACCACAAGGGCCTTGACTTGCAAAATAATATCACTGCAACTGTGCGTAAATTTATTCTATAAGTGTCGTTTGTGTGAAACTATAGCCGAGCTTTCGCAAAGTTGAATATTTGTATTTCAGAAGCGCCATATAGTATGATAGTGAAATTCAGTTTCTTGCAAGTTCTCGATTGACACTTGCGTTGTTACTTCCGACCGTGTGATCGTGCAGATTCCCAAAATATGAATATTTCCGATAAGGAGCTGGGATCTCTGATCGTGGTTGTGCCGTGTTGAATTCTTCCAGCCACTTAGTGCCGAGTTTCGCGGCATTTACCGCGAATAACTTGCAAGTGGTAATTTAATCACGTGGTATTTTTCATCAAATCACATTCCCGCGAAATGCCTGGCAAACGTATTTGTTGATCCCTCATGAAACATAAGTTGGTATTGGCGTGGCAACATGGGCAAAAATTCACATTCTGTTATTAGATTGTTTGAGTTAGAGCACGTCAATGCATGTTTCTCAGTTACTGAAAACACAAACAAGCACAAAATCTCGTCCGCATTGTCTTACGATTTTCTCACATTGCGACGTTCTCAAATTGCAGTCCGTAGCTATTTGGGATCTATTCCTGCGTACGCACCAGGCCGAAATTCAGTATAAACGCAGCGTCAGAGCCGAGAGGGAAAGCGTGCTTCTCCACTTTGGGAAGCCGTTCGATTTGAAGAAAATCGGTAACAGCTACACGCCGGCGAACGGCATCGCCGAGTGAGTATATTCTTGTCATTTGCTATACTTGTTCGGTACGAAGTGACCTTACGGGTAATTTGTATGAAACAAATGGATGATTCGCTTTGTAAATTTATTTTGATGTGGCCGTGGGCGTCAACTAGGGTTACCATACGTCCTCCTTTCTCGGGTTTTTGAAAATGTCCTTCGAGGACGCCCGAATGCCCTCCTTTTTGGCAATTCATCCTCCTTTACAGATTTTACAGTTAGGATGATGGACAGAATCGACTAAAAATGGGCATAGATGACGCTAAATAGCAATAGTCGAACAAACTTAATGACCTGGTTTTATTTTAGTCTACTCCACAAATTTTCCATCAAAAATAGCAAAATCCGCTGACATCAGTCTTGATCAGCTAACTTTTCTGATTCGGTAAAAGTGTCTTCCTTCCCCAATTCGATAATATGGTAACCCAGTGGGTAGAATGATTGTAATGCCTTAACACGGACAGGTTGTTGGAAAATGCCAATCTAATTTGTTTCAGAACAGGATAGACTACAATTCAACTTGATGCAATAAGGTTTCTCTATCATAGTAAACAGGCTCACTCACACACACACTCTCACTCACACATGACTCGACTTGAGTCGTGAATTTTCGGTGACTCGACTTGACCCGGTCATATTTTCAAATGATACGTAAACAGACTCGACTCGAGACGGGACGGCAAAGGCAGACATTTCATTGTGACTTTGAAGAATAGTAAAGTTACCACATCATCGGTATATCGTCTATCAGTCCTGATACTTTGAAGATGACCAGAAACTGTTATGGCTGAGGAAAATTGCTATATTATGAATGCGGGCCATTCTATTTCACTTGAGCAGAGTTGAAAAAAGTAGATTGAAGAGGATTGAACTGAACAGTGAACATGATGACTCGGACTCGAGTCAAAGAACTGTGACGTGACTCGGTGGTGAGATGAAAATGACTTGCGTCAAAACTATAGAAGTGAGATTGACCTGTGACTCGTGACCTTGTGACTTGGTTACAACCCTGGTGCAGGGTTTGTTTCGGTTGGTTTTCAAGGCAATTGCACTTGTAAAAGCTATGCAAACTTTATAAAAACTACTTTTGACGGTAAAATCCCAACTGCAAAAAGTCTGTTGTTTTGTTTCACAAACCGTCGAGCGGAAGTGTTAAGTTGCCTAAAAACAAAACCACTTTATTAAGTTCTGTAACTAGGCAGATCCGAAAGTAGCTGTTCTTTGTTGCTGACAACAGATCCTATCGCAGGGCTCACCAACGCGGTGCCTGCGGGCCCCAGGTAGCCCGCGAGGACCATATGAGTAGCCCGCAAGCCTGTTCTAAAAATAGATCGAATGGATGCAGTTACCAGTGAGCTCTCATTTATTTATATTGATTTAGCTATTCTTGTTTTTAATCATACTAACATTGTTACTTACAAATGACAATACATACATATATAAACACTAAATCTGATATCCTCAATTACAATTACTAACATACCAACATGTAATCGAATCACAAGACTGAGTATTATAGTTTGAATGCTTTTCCCCTCGATTGGTATTATCACAGCCTCCGTAACGTGTACCGGTAGTACAAATAAATGACTATTCCGCAAATTTGTGATCAGCCAACAGCGCATCACAAAATGGAATGCCGTAGGTATGGATGAAAAATATATCAGATTATTGTTAATACGGTGTAGAACTGAGTGTTTTCCACATCATCCTTATGACACCACAATGAGTGATGCACAAATGGGCGGCTCAGTGCTTAATACTGAATTTGGAATCAAATCACTCGGGTACAATATTTTCCCGGCTCAAATTTTCATTACACATATATTTTCAGCGACGGTGATTTTTCGGATTCGTCCTGCGGACACAATTCAACGGATGTCACCACGTCGTTTATGCGACCGCCAGCCCGACTTCCTGACAAGTCAGAGAGGCGTACTGCCGGCCCCGAATCCCCTGGACTTTTTTCAAAAATCCTATCCTATTTTCGCCCCGCGGAAAAGACTCGAACTCGTAAACCATCTTTTAACGAATGTTTGCAAACCGATGAGATTGCGAAGGCCACCGCGGCTAACGGGTCGCCTCAAAACGGCTCTAACGAGACTTGTTTGCGACTTCGTCATGTCGCTGTGAATACAGAAAAACGTAAAAACGACAAGAAGTTCCGATCTTTAGACGT
This sequence comes from Botryllus schlosseri, assembly GCA_000444245.1. NCBI lineage: Eukaryota > Metazoa > Chordata > Ascidiacea > Stolidobranchia > Styelidae > Botryllus > Botryllus schlosseri. The sequence goes on from ATSW01085172.1 coordinate 3,037, forward strand.
GGCCTCTTTGAACTGTAACGACCGTTATTTGAAGCCCACCGCAGAAATACGTCCCGTCGCGCAAAACTCTGAATCCCCGAAAGGTAAAAACCAGTCCGCGCGGCAGTCCGAGAAACTTGCCAAGCCTGTTGTTGAAGACTTGTCGCCGAAACGTAAAGACGAATCTCGAGAGAGGTCTAGCGAGAGCGACGTATCGGTCGATGTCGAGAGGCCGACGGGCAAGCGTCGTACGGACTCGAAATCGAGGCTGGCGTCTCGCGAAAGCACGAGCAGCTCGGAAGGGCTTTATTCGCCTGAACCGGCGACCGGCCCGGGCCAGTGTGTTTGTCGGAATCAAGAAACGGAGTACGCGGACGCTGAGGAAGCGGAAAAACCGGGTAATTTTTGGGCCTGGTGTACTTTTTATCTGCATCACTGACACATGTCCTCCGTGAATATGTCGAAATTTACAGTGTTTCACCTAGATGCCTGGCATTTCAGCATGCAACACAATGATAAACTACAGTTGATCATGGGATAATTGGCGTGTGACTTTATAACCCCTAAAACTACCATCCATCCATAATCTTTTCAACCGAAATACAGTTTTGGTACTGTCTGCCCATCGTCAGAATCTTGAAACCTCAATTGGTCCTGATTTCAGCACACAGCGCAATGATAAGCGACAGTTTATCATGGGACACTCAAGCTCGTGACTTTGTAACCTTAAAACCACCCACAATCCATAATCATGTCAACCAGAAATAGAATTTCGATACGTTGAGCACCTGTAGACCGTCTAGACCAGGGGTGGCCAACCTTTTCGGCTAAAGGGCCTTATGATATTTACGAACCATTGCGCGGGCCACTTGAATGTTGGTAACATTTTATTAGTTACCCAATAGGAGCGAATCGGAATAGGTGACGGTGATAATAAGACTTACATTACTCTGCATCAAAATTGAGGACCATTATGTCATGAAAATTCAGCGTGCATAAACGACCTAGCCGTGCGAGGCGCGGAATTTTTGCAAAGTTAATAAATGAATTCGGTCAAGAATATTGTTGCTTGCATAGATTCCAGGTTGCCTCCGGCTCCGTATACCGCTACGCTGATGTGGTAAGGACAAGATTATTAGGCGCTTGATTTTGGCAAACATGCGTCTATCATTTTGTGCCAAGGTTTGTTAGCCAGCGATCTTTCTGCGAGTGCACACGCGAAGTCACATGCTGGGCGACACGTTCTTTCATAATTGCGAATATAGTTACACTCTACTTTAGAGAGGGTACCAATACTAAAAACAAGAAATCGAGTGACAATATATCGCGTGAAATTCTAAGAAATATTTCAAGTCAAATGAATCTGCCGCGATGGGTTCTACTTTATGGTTATATGCAAAGATCTACGAAAATGTGACCGACCCCTGGCTACGCTAATGCGTCGGAACTGATATTTTAGCCATCAACATACCAAACTTCACGGTCAGGCTAATCCAATTTTTGGTTGGCCTTGCAAGTTCACAATAAATTACCTGGGCAATTAGTTTTTTTTTTTATAATAGAACTAATTTCGAGAATTACCTCGCGGGCCCATAAAAACCTTCTCGCTGGCCAAATGTGGTCTGCGGTCCGCGGGTTGGCCGCCTCTTGGTCTAGACCCAGAAACTTTAGGACAATGCCACAAATAATCATGGCAACGATGTTTCTGTGATTGGCCCGAGGCATGATCACAGAGCGAGATGAAATGACCGTTGTCAGGAAATATTTCGGTAATGTGTAACTGTACTTCTTTTCCTTGTGCCCCATAAGTAGGTACATGTTTGAAGTTTTCTAGTCATTTGTAGGTACTGTTACGATGTCATAATGAGTGCGACTCGAAAGGGAATCAGGTCTGTCCATGATGCTAGATTTGGACAGTAACGAAGTATTTCTTCACAGTACTGGAGTAGGTTTTGCCGGCTTGCACTACTTGATTGGTTATGATTTTAGATCACTTCTACTTGACCGCTTTCGGATTTTTAGGCAGAAACTAGAGACCTAGAATAGTTAGATTTTTATGATGTCGTATCCCGCACGCTTGGCGGTTTACCAGCCGTTAATATTTGCAGCCCGATCTCGGAAGCCGAAGAAATTGACACGCAAACAGTTGAAAGCTTTGGCGAAAGAGAAAGGAACCGTGCGCAAAGACAGTTTTAATAGCTTCGAACCTGCGAAGGTACGCTCTTTCGAAAAGTTTGATTTTCCCGTTGCTGTTCCGTGCTTTGGATTCGATCGCACGCCCGTCTTGGTTTAAATCCTGTTGCCGAAATTGAGCCGATGCGTTTTCAGGCCGTTTCGACGTCTGCCGCGGCGGAAGAAGTCTCGAAAGAGAAGCAAGCGGTCGAAAAGAAAAGCCGTCAGCCGAAGCGGAGATCTGAACCGACGGTAGCAAACGGCACGCTGGTTCCGCTGGCGGCGCCGGCGCCTACGAAGAAACCGGCTTCTAACAATTATCAGACGCATCGCACTCTCTCGTCCAGAACCAAGTCAGTTGACTTTGTGTTTTGACAATGTCAGATGTTGTTTTACATTGTGTCGGAAGACACTCCTGGAGGTACAGAACTTCGATCTACAATTGCAGCAGTGCTTTTTAACCTTTTTGAGCACCTACCGCAACGACAAAACTCAGGAAGCCACTGTACTTGAATATCTTGTCAAGTTTGTTTGAATTATTCCAGCTCAGAAAAAGTAACAAATATGCATGATTTTCATCCGCCAGTGAGTAACGTCCCACAGGTTGAAATGCACCGAAATACAGTATGCAGTTGTATATATTGTGTCGGTTTCTATGGCGTCACACTTGGTTGTATTTAATTTAGATATACTTGACCCCTGTAGAGGCGACTGGAAAAGCTTTTGGTTTTGATGTATTTTTAAGATGAATATGTTATTGAAACATCTGCGATGTGTACGACTATACAATTAGGTTTGTTATGACGTAAAGTTACATTTAGTATTAATTTAATATTATAATGTGGATGTGCATGAGTTTAGTGCGACCCGTCTTTAAAAAAAAGTGGAGTGTATGATTTGCGATCATGGCCTTCTGTTCTTGCGGGAGCATTGTACTTGATAAATATGTCAGCTCGCCAGCAATGACTCTTTCAAAATTTCTGCTTAACCTGCTGCTAGCCGCTAATCAACTTTAGCTGTTCGACTACTCGAAATGGTTGGTTCCCGATTTCTAACGGCGTGCCACGTTTCGTTTTGGCTCCTGTCGGACGGGCGTGATTTTATTCAGGGAAAGTAAATCCATCCAGAAGCGTCGTTCTTACAGTTACAGCGCCGATGGAAACAGCAGGCCCAAGGATAAACCTGGAAAGGTAATATACTGAAATTGCATTCGGTTTTTATTGAATAACGGTAGTATTCGGGCCCTGGCTGTGATTGTAGAGTGACAGACATTACAGATCCGGGCCTATTCAGCGTTCCCCGTTCACGTGCTTTCGCTGATGCCATGCCTTCGTGTAGCCAAGTCTATTTTAGCGCCAAACCATCGTTTGCTTACTGAAATTTGAATAGTATATTTATATTGAAATGAACCCACTCGTCAGGGGTAATCGTCAGCAACTAGTGGAGAATTCAAAAGAACATTCCATCTCAACAATCGTATCACAAAATAATATGTCACCAGCACGAAATTTCGAATACGAGAGCGTTCAATGTACTATTTTTAGATGGTACACAAACTCTTTTTGTTGGCACAGCCTTGGCTGGTGTCGACTCCAATGCACGCAAATGAGAGTGTGAACGGCCCCTGAAATTTGTGACAGGTCAAACAGACCAGAGTACTGCCCGGTACAAAGAAACCTCGAAACAGCGGGATTAGATTGGTTTTTCAATAGCTGTATCCACGCAGTGAAGACGCACGCATGGAGCGTTGGAAACGTGCAAGTTGAACGTATGCTCTCACAAGCGATCCGTCTTTAGAATTGTCTCGCCATCGTTATTTGTGATGCGGGCAAATTTGGCGGGAACAACAATGCTTCTACTTGTTTACTGGCAACGCCCTCTGCTCGCATGCACCAAGCATATTTACTGTGTGCACCAAAAGAATTTTCCATGACTCGTGAATCGCTAAATACACGAAAACCCTTCCGCCGAAGCAATATGTAACCACTGACCACCACCATGAAAGCAAATTCCCACATTAAACACTCTATGATATGCCGCGCTGCCCGATTTTGTTTGATCTGCGATAAAAAGATTAACATCTTGTGCCTCGTTTGCTTTAGATCACGATTTGCAAACGGTCGTCACCTCTGTCATCTTCGTCGCACGATATCTCAGAGAGCAGCGGCAGCGAGGGCTCTGCCCAGTGGGACACCCCGTGCCGCACGAGAGGTGAGTCCAACCTGTCGCATTGGAATACGTTTGTGGATCTAGTGATTCTTGCTGACGTGCCGGTCCAAGAGTTGAATTTGTATGTAAAATCTACTCGGAAGCGGACTGGACCGTGAAAAACAGCACGGCTACAAACATGTCCACATACATGCCTGCCTAAACGTTGTTATTTGCGCATTGTGTTTTCTCTGTGAGTGTTTGTTACATGTTCTGGTAAATAGTGACCTCAAATATCAATAAATTTTGGTTGTTTGCACATCATACGCGAACAGCTATAATGTACAAAGTGCATACTGCACACACAAAGTTGGCGAAGAGGTGCTCAAACTAGTCATCGTTCGTGCTCGAGCTATTGATTGTGAGTAGCAGTAGTTTAAAATCATTACTTGAGTAAGTGGTGCAAGTGGGGTAATCCTACTCTGGTATTCCGAAAAGTAGCAGTCCTTTGTTGCCGATCACGTCCGTGAAGCACTCTTCAATCTCGACCACTTTGAGTAAGGAGTACAAAACCTGCTCAAGTACTCCGAAAAAGGAGTACAAATCCATGTTTTTTGGTAGACTGCAATCCTGATTCTGAGCGGGAGCGGTCAAAGTAGTAATCGTCAGGCTGAAGTAGAAGTAGAAGCGACGTCGTAAATTTCCACTAAAAAAGTAGAAGTAAGTATTTTAGGTGTTGTTTTGCCCGAATAAAAGTGAAATTTGTGAAGATGGAATAACACTCGAGCAAATGCTCAAAAACCTAGTTGAGTACTTTGAAAAGTTGAAGTACTCCGTTACTGACCACCTACCGAAAAACGACATCACAAAGTTTATATCGAGATACGATTTTTTGTCCTCCCCTCTCAAGTCGGGGGCGGTTTTCCCGATTTATTCCGCTTTTTCGGCCTCGTTTCTGTCGCCTTATCCGATTCTCGCGCGATTCAGATGCCGACGAAGACATGCGGCAGATCGCGAAGCAGTCTCGGCAGGCGGAAATGGCTATCGCGGCCGGCCGGCGAAAGGAGAAGCGCGGAAAGGTGATTGGAGAAGGGACGTAGCTTTTCGACGCTCTCGGTTTTACTTGTGAATTTTTGACAGGGAGCGACGTCCCCGGTGATACTGTCCAGCGGAAGCCGCAGTTCGTCTTACTCGAGCCTCATGTCGAGCGCTTCCAACGATAGCAATTCGTCCAGACCGGGCAGTCTAGGTACGATTTTATTTCCGCGTTCTATCCATTGTACGATGTTTGGTAAATGACAATGTCACGGATTTTGCCGTAGTCACACTCTCGGCAACAGTCAAAGCTGTCAATCACTCCTTTAATGAAAAGGTTTCCCGACCGGCGACCACTGTCTTGCAGCGACAAATATATATTTGACCAGGACTATGCATGGTCTCATCTAGAATTTAAACGGCCTGCAGTCATCAATAACCATCGTTCGAAGTTCAGAACGGCATCATTTTAAACCCTGGTGTTCAATTAATGCAAACGGTTAGGGGCGGTCAGAGGTTTTGTCGACTTGCGTAACTTACTCTCTTAATTACCAATATGCTTTTATGAGAGAGTAGCCATTCATGACAGATACGAATCCAGATTATGTGAAAGTGCTCTTGTAATCCTAATCTTCTGGAATGCCTTGAATCGCGCTGACGTCGTGTACTGATAGAATAGTAGCGTGGTATGAGATGCAGAAAAGTGTCGACGAGTGTAATGCATATGTATTGGTGTTCAGCTGCCACTGCGGTGAGCCAAAACATTCAAAATATCTCTGCCCACTGGTTTTGTTGTGTGGCGCCGATTTTGGCGCGCCATATCTTGTTTTTGAATCTGAGTTTGAATGCTGATGAAACACTTTTAATCACACGCATTCTCTCTCTCTCTCTGAATAGGTGTATCGGGAAACGCGAGTTCGAAGCTCACCCGCAGCATGAGCGACACACGAGCCGCGCGCCGCAAGCACGACTCCAACACTTTGCCGACCCAACCGCCTAGATTCGAAATGCGCAATGCTTCGTCGCCACCGCAGCAAAATCAGTTTGGCCGTCCGACGCGGGCGATGTCGTCGCCTTCTTCCATGCCTGCTGTTTCGCCTGGGGCTTCTGGGACAGGTGGGTTTGAAATTTGAATTTGGGTTCGGTCGATGCAAAATTTCGGATCGATCCTGAAAATTATGATGACGTTGTCATGTCACTGTTACTAATGCCAATGTACAAATAGTGTTTTCCAAGTAAGCATTCCAGGCCTAGTTTCTCCTAAAAATACAAAAACGGTTGAGTAGAAATACTAGTGGATTATTGTCTTAACACCTTGAGTACCGTAAACCAGGGTGACTTTGGACAATTTTCAACAATTTCGCTTTGCATCTTGGAAATGCTAGGTTGTAGGGCAGGCATGTTTTGTGTTTTTCCAGGGTTATGGAGCAAAGATTAAAATCAACTAATTGAAAATGTTCATGTTCATAAATAAGTACCTTGTTTTTGTAAATTACCCGTGTCCAAAGTTACCCCGGTACGATATCCCATATTCGGCAGGCACATATTCAAGAGTATGTGATGAGTTCTTGAAGTAGCTTACACCCGATTACAATCTCTCGGCTTATTGCCTACCCATTTTTTCAAATTTTGGCAAACTCTTAATTTATTAACCTTCTCATTCCATTTTAAAAAGCCACCAGACAGGTCATAACGAATATAGTTGACGATACACTTTGACACACATGAAGTACTTAGCCACTTTCCAGAGCTCTAAATATCACATTTTCCACTGTCCAAAAGTTACCCCGTTCTGAGAAAATTTGACGGGGTAGCTTTGGACAGCACATTTTCTTATAAGGATCCAAGGGTAAGCCCACTGAGATTTTTGCCATGGATTAACACTACTTAGAGGTATCTGCTGCCAAGTTTTGAATCTATGACTCACATGCTATCTATGTTTGGTTGTAAGAATTTTAATGGCCATCAATTTTGATGAAATTGACCCCCGCCATTTATCAAGTTTATCTGGTAGTGAAATGAATCCACCTTATATTAAGAATACTTGTGCTACTGTTGCCTCATGAAAAAGAATTGGACATCCAGCGGCAGCCCTTTTCCATCAATAATCATATAAATCTTTTACTGCTTAGTGTCCAAAGTTACCTTCAGTTCAAAGTTACCCCGGTTTACGGTATGTAGTACAGGTCAGGGTTGTAACCAAGTCACAAATTTCCGAGTCACAAGTCAATCTCGCTTTTATGGTTTTGACTCAAGTCAAGTCGAGTCATTTTCAATTCACCACCGAGTCAAGTACGAGTCCAAGTCATTTTGTTCACTGTTCGGTTTTCAGTTCAGTCCGGCTCGACCCACTCTTTTCGACTCTGCTCAAGTGATATAGACTGGCTCGCATTCATGATATAATAATTTTCCTCAGTCCTAACAGTTTCTGGCCCTATTTCCGAAGTATCAGGACTGATAGACAAAATATCAATAATGTGGTAACTTTGCTATTAGCCGTGTAGTTACAATGACATGTCTGTCGTGGCCGTCCTAGTCGCGAGTCCTTTGACTTGGCTCGAGTCATGCGCAATGACTCGAGTACAAGTCGAGTCAATACAAATATAGACTCGAGTCGAGTCATTTTATGCATTTGAAGGCATGACTCGAGTCTAGTTTTACACGGGTAAGTAGATGCCTAAGCAGTCTAAAATCATAGCCAGTTGAGTAAGTGGTGCACTTATTTGAAACCTACTTGAGTACTTTGGAAAAATACAAGTACTTTGTTACTGACCACCTCTGCTGAGAAAGCGGCCGTTTATCAAATGCTCGAAGTCATTCGGGAGCACCGCTTCTATGATTGTCGAAGGGTAAACCTGACTTGAAAATAGCGCCTACTTTTTCTGTTGCGGTTTCTATGTGCGGAAGCATGCCTTCTTCGATTGTGGAAGGGAAAACCTGGCTTGAAAATAGCGTCCGACAGCCCTTCGTGTTTTTTTTTAAGGATTCTCCGGTTCTGACGAGCAATGG
>ATSW01085184.1:0-11132 GCA_000444245.1 Botryllus schlosseri
AAAGGGTCACCGTGCCAACACGAGTTTCGAGGCACCGTGCGAGCGGGCCCATAAGAACCAATGGCGTCATGCGACCGATCTACTTAACTACTCTGGCGATCCAAGCGTCGAAATTTGATATGTATGGTCCTAATCGAAAGCTAGTGTCGCACTGATTCCGCAATAAAAGTATATTTCCGGGCAATGGTACCATCCCAAAATAGTCATGAAAGTCTGCGAATCGGCATTGTTCTGAACAATCGCTGGGCGTAATTGGTCATTGTTGTGGTCATGCTGCTGCGGCGCTCTCACTTTTCAGCACAGTCGGCTTTAAACGGCTACTTTGGAGCAGTTACATTGCCCTGACGAGATTTTAATTTGTATTTTCGGAATTATTGCATCAATAGCTTACGATAAAGACCAGATGTATCAAATTTGGACGCTTGGATCGCCAGCTGTAGGACTACAAAGTTTGCTGCTTTTTGCCGGCTCTGCAGTACGTTTGTCGGTGCATTCATCCGTGACTCACATCTTGCGAATCTATCCGTGGGCTGGCAATCTACAATACGATTTCAGATCACGATGTTGCATCGTTACTTCGTCTGGCTAACTAACCATACCACTGGATATTATATAACGTCTTATCTGACAAAGCACGGTTTTGTTTTTACTCCTCATCCTAATTCCTACGTCCCTCGATAAAAATAATATTATTTCTTTAATTATATACTATATGCGCAAATCCAACACGTGCATATATTATAATACTTTTTTCAACGACACTGCATACTGGAATAGTTCGAAAACGTTTTTTCTTTTTAATAATAAACGGGTATTTACGTATCATGAATGAAACATGAATACTTGAATTGTTGTTTATCACGACGCTACGGTTGTCAAGGAGCACGGTTGAATTTATGATTATTCAATTACATGCTCAACAGCAGCAATTGTAATTGTAATGTAATTGAAGCATGCAAGGAGTAATTGTAATTGTAATTTGATATTTTTAGCATGGAGTAATTGTAATTGTAATGTAATTGAAACATGCATGAAAGTAATTGTAATTGTAATTGTAATTGAACTAAAATAATGTAATTGATCCAACCCTGGTTTGAAGGTAATATGGTTTTGATGCTGTCAGTATTGTGTGTCCTGGAACTGACCCAAAAGTGGAATTAGTAAATCTATGAACAGATAGCTGCTCACCGATTTCAATCCCCTTTCTAAGAATCGGGACAACCGACTTTCATCCCTATAGTTTTGACAAATTGGTTTTTGAGGTCGACCAGCCTAAAGTCTCGCCACTGTTTCTGACGCGTGTACGATTTCGTCAAAGCAATGTTTGGTTGGTTTTAGATAAGCATATAGATTATCTCCATGTCCTCGCTATATAATCAAATATCAATATTGTGTTTTGGTTTATCATCCCAATTTTTTATCGTGCGGCCCGCGAATGGATCCAGATGTTGAATGCGGCCCGCAAGCTCAAAAGTTTGCCCACCCCTGATCTAATCCCTTCGGTACGACAGTGATGGGAGAGGCGAAAGGCGATTTTGAGCGAATGATTGCACCGGACTTCAACATCTCTTGCAATCGATCCTTCACCTTCTGTTTCAAATGGGGCGGCAATGGGCGACAACGAGAACGAGTGGGACATCCATTAGTAATAATACGATGTACAGTACCGTGATTAGCTCGTACTTCTGCATTCCGTGGAACGGTAATATCACTGAAGTTCGACAAAAGGTCTATGTACGGCTCATGGTGATCAGGCGCTATGAGGTTCAACCCGCGAACTACTGGACTACACTTCCAGCCAGGAATGAAACCTCCTGAAAAAGTATCAATAAGACCATTTCTCCTCAAATCAACGACGAGGGAAAATCGCTTCATAAAATCAGCCCGCAATATGGCAATGTGTGTATCGGCAACATAGAATCGAAATCCATACTCGTGTCTATCGGAGATCTCGGTCCTTAAATATCTCGTCCCACACGTCGCAATTTTTGATCCATTTGTAACGAACAGATTTGGTCCAGGATTACTCTTGAAAACGTTACTTGAAGTCGGTAAAACAGAAACGGATGCTCCTGTATCGACGAGGAAAATCTGCCCTGAAATCGAATCTCGCACATTCAACAAAGGGTTTTGGCAGTCAGAGTTAGCATTCACTGTTGAAAATTGTTGCGATCCTGCACGAGGCCTCCGTCTAAAAAAGGGCGATTTGAAGAGTATGAACAGAGTGGGCAGCAATTTCGAGCTCGTTCACCGAATTTATCATGATAAAAGCACAAATGATTCGTACCACACCGATGAGCAAATCGAGTTACCTCACCACGTGTCTCAGAACGTTTTGACAGCGTCCGAAAATCTGGTCGATCACCTCGAAAGGGTTCATGGCGAGGAACGTAACTACGATTGAAATTGTGCGAGCTTTGTCCACCCGATCCAGGTAAATCTCGTGCCGAAGGTATCGCCTTCAATTTCCTGACCTCTCGAGCTATCAATTGAACAGTTCGTTGCAATTCATCCAATGGATTAGTCTGATGATAACTGTAATGATTTGAAACCACAGGAGGAGAAGTGCGAGTGTATGTATTATCAGCTCGTAGGGCAAGCTGTTCCACGGTATCATCTATATGTGACGACAATATCCCAGCAATATGATCTGGCAAATGATGAAGGAAAGTTTCTTTCAAATAACAGTCAGAACTTGGTGTTTGACAGAGCCCCCATTGCATTTCGCAATTTTTTCAGAAGTTCAGAGGGTTTTAATCCCTACAGCGATCACTATAAAGCTCCTCAACACGGTATCGTAAGGGAACAGCGTACTCACGCATCAGAAGATCACGCAATACTTCGTAGCAGTCGTCGTCTTCTGGGCCAGGTAACTTTGAACGAATCGATTCGAGCCGGTTGCCGTCCAAACATCTCAGAACATGAAAATACTTCGACGCAGAGTCAGTAACACCATAACTGGAAAATCCGGCTTCGACCGAAACAAACCACGACTCGGGCGAATGAGACCAGAAATGTACCACCGGTGGCGGCATCCTCGGGCCATCAGTGAAATTGGCCGAGCTGGCAATATGTTCAATCGATTGTTGTTGTCGTCGTCGTCGAGAAGACATTTCAAATACAGCTGAGCAAGGGATGCGAGTCGGCTAGCGCACGTCGGGTTTGAGTCGGCTGGCGATATCACGTCGGCTAGGAATATCACGTCGGGGTCACCAAAATATAGCGTGCTCTGTCGTGGGCGCGCGTTCTTCTTGGTCTGCGGCTTGGTGTAGATAACGTAGGCACGCTACCGTAAGTCTTTTATTAAAGCAACTTTAAAAAAAACGACGATGTTATTCTGACGGTAACTAAAGATCGACTGACATAAAAGAGTGCAACACAGCAAGACGTAGCAGTAACATAATCAGTGATCAGCGATGGTAATTATAGGTTAATCATGGAGCGGTACGCTACAATACCACCGTTACAAAGTCCATCCGAATTGACCTTCTCTCCATCCAAGATCAATCCACGAGTTGCCAAAGCTTAGGGTGATTTTTTTTGACCTAAAAACGGAAGATTTTGACCTAAAAAATCTAAATTTTGACTTTTTTTTACCTAAAAAACTGAAATTTGACCAAATTTTGACCTCACGTATGCACATTAGGTGTTTTAGCACATAATGTTAAAATTGTACTACTTATCTTCATTTCTGGTTGAAACTGTCTGTCCTTACAAAGTAGATTGGCATGAAAGAACGTTTTAACCTCAAAAACGGACAAATTTTTACATGAAAAAACTAGTATTTTAACGAAATCTGGCCCTATGAAGAATTGCAGTAGTTACATTACGTATTATGGCGGAATAATTAAAATTTGTTGTAGTACAAGGAAAGATACTTTCGTACATTCTCGGGTAGAAAGTGTTTGTTTTGTTTGTTTGTTTTGTAGTATTCATGGTGTTTGTCAACTACTATGGTCATTTACACCAGGTCGATATTCTTCATTATTTTTCGTAGCTGCCAACATATAGTACGGCCCACCTCTAGGCTTTTGTGTAAGACACCGCTTACGCGGATGAGGTGGCGAGGAGGAGCCTAGGTAAACCTCCAACACTTAGCTATCGAAATTATGAAGTCGACCTCGGTCGGAATAGAACCCACACCCATTGGTGTCGCGGATTATACCATTGCGCTATCTCGGGTAGAAAGTGTCTGTTCTTACTAAGTAGATTGCCAAGAATGGGGAAAGAACGTTCAACAGCAGCAGTTGTTAGCTGACAAAACTGAAGTTGTGTGCACACTGCTTGCTGGTGATGCACCGTGTTGCTTCATTCTGACAATGTTGTCTATATCAGTGCTTCTCAACCTTTTTCACCTCGCGGACCGGTAAAATTTCAAAAAATGTCTTGCGGACCGGTGAACTTTCGAAAATTGAAATGAAGCCAAAATGCAAATATGCAACCATTTTTTGCAATTATATGGTGCTAGAGAGTGACTTTTAGAAGGTTTTGATCGTAATAAATTATTATCTTCATGAGTCTGCTGAGTCGAGGTATAATTGCCCTGTCCAGATAAACGTGCTACCGCCGAGAGTCGTTTACAGTCTTTCGCGACGAAGGTCGTTGGTTTAACCGATCACGCCAACTCGAATAATATTCTTCTCTTTGAGAATATCGAGAGAAAGGCACGTTTCGGAGTCGAACCTTGTCGTGCTACCTTGCTCATTGCTCACTATCACTAGACGCAGGCTACTCTGGCAACTACGAATAAAATGCGCTGCACTAAGACATCTTACAGCAGCGATACCGGCTATCCGCAAATTCGGGCCGAAAAAGCACTTCGTCCGCCCACCCCAAAAGACGTTGATCTTCGGCCGCCCCAGGGCAATGAGCTAGACTTCCGGAGGCTTCGCCCCCAGACCCCACAGTTGGGTGACTGTTTTTACCTGTACTTGTGAGCACGTTCCTTCTGCTCAGTGTAAGCAGAGAGTCTATGTCAGGGGTGGCCAACCTTATTGCATTGCGACTGCTCATGTAGCCTACGGCCGCATTCCAGAGCGTAGTCATAATAAACTAGCTGGACGCCATATACCCATGTTAAAATGTATATGTGTATTTCCGGTACACTCAGTACTAATCTCTTTAATGAGATAGGCTTACTCTACGCACAGAAATGCCGAGTGGTCAATGGTCACACCATGGGATTGTCGACAGTCTCGCGAAGCGTGAAAATTTTTCACAGATTCGCTGATGAATTTCGTCATTAGTATTTGTAGTTTTACATATTACTGATCAAACCTTTATCCTTTCTCAACACATGTGATCTGATTCACCCGTAGAGTTGATGAAGGGGGTGTTTTCGAAAATATAGGGCAAGTTATAAATCATGATGCATCCTCGGCTGGGCCAATTGTTATTAGTCACTTTGTTACATGCTGTTATTTTTTTTACCTCCCATCAGGATTGTCAGTATAGGGAGGAGCACACAATTCCGAGCTGGTATTTCAATATGAGGCGCATCATTTTCCTCTGCTGTTCGCCTCTGTACTGTAGGGATCTGATTGCAAAGGACGCCAATAGCGAAAATTTTCGGTCATTCAAAACTGAATCGGTTTTCTCGCTGGCGAGTTTTCGGCACACATTTCTGAGTCCCGTGTTAGCTAAAACTTCATTATGTGTTGTTACGCCGTGGCGCGGTAATGGCTGACTCCGAAATGACTATTTCTATAAATCACGGAGAAGGTCACCTAATAAGCAAAACATCTAGTGACGCTAAATCGCGCAAAGTGCGAAAAGAAATTGAAAAATGTTGGAAAAAGTTTTAAAAAAAAATACGCCATGATATATGTTCACTTGCAAAATAATTGTGGGCCCCTTCTAAGTTCGGCCTTCTGCAATTGGGCGGTTTGGGATGGTCCTGCACAAAAGGAATGAACCGAAAACGAATAATCGCGCAAACTGCGCTGTTTAGTGATGAGTCAGCTCGTATCTGTTTTGTACTTGTCGCTCGCATGTCCCTAAAAGACATGTCTTGAACTTCAATTGAAATTCTATCCCTAATATTACCTAACGAAGTTCTGAATAAGTTTAGAATTTGATGTTTTATTTATTTTACCAATGGTCAAGCCTTCAACATTGCATCTTGAAATTAAGGTATAAAATTGCAATATGTCTGGCGGACCGGCGGGAATGTCGTCGCGGACCGGCGGTTGAGAACCACTGGTCTATATTACAATTTTTCAGCTTGCGCTTCTTGATGTAAGAACCATGCAATGCCCAAGCAGTCTTGCTTCAGTTAGGATATTGCGGTACGTTGACCATAAACCATGTCACTATTTGTTTCATTTGACCGTCTATGATTCACAATGAGCAGACGATGGGCCGTTTACAACGGTAGGCCTATAAAGTATAGGCTACAAGCTGTAAAATATCAAATGATAAGTTCACAGACAGCGCAAAATCTACGATACAAACGAAATGTAGAGGTCAAAAAATATTTGATTTTGTAAACAATTTTGACAAATTTCGACCTAACGCTACAATTTTGACCTAATTTTGACTTTTTTTGACATGTCAAAAAAAAATCGCCCTACTAATCACATACTCAAATGCTCTCAAAGTTACAATTCAAGACTTGGAAAATATGAACTGTACTTATATTCTAGCAGGCGTTTTTCATTTTATTCTAGCAGTTTCATGTTTGATACCTGTTCATTCGAGAACTCAGTAATCTTTACATATGTAATCTTCCAATATAATTCAATTTAATAACTTTGATGGATGATGATGTACTGTTATCCGAATCGTGAAGTCTTTTGTCTGCCTTTCAGCTGCTGCCTCTGTCGTGCCATGTTTGTCTTCCCTGGCAGCAACACACGGTGAGTTGAGCATATCTGTTTTCAATACGAACACTGAACGCCGAGTTTTCTCGGGATGTGGCACTCGTAATGACAGTACTACTAAATTTGAGACCGATGGCATATTGTTAATGAATCGGGTATTTCCTTCGACTAATTGTCAAAAATTGGTATTCTCCAAGTCCCGTGCAGTAGTGCAGGGTTCGGCATGCTTTTTGCATTGTTGAACGGTTACCATTTAATAAGAAGACAGGCCAACATTATCTATCAGTATAATTGTGAAACATCTACGAATCTGAGCAAATATCTTGTAATACTATTCCACAATCATTTGTGTGTCTTGAAACTACATAATCACACAGAGAACCATCAATTTCACCCCAACTTGGATGAAACACTTGGCTGCTAAAGTGCTGCTAAAATATTTCCCTAATCTGCACTAGACATTGACTTTCTCAGCCCATTGCACCACAAAATGGACGGAGACGGTCAATAACAAAGTACTAATACTTTTTATAGTGTTCGAGTAGGTATGCCTACCTGCACTACTTGAGTGTTTATGTTTGTTGACTACTTACAACAGACTTTCAATTTTGTGAAGTAGACAGTAATTATGAGATATCTTTGAGTCACTTAATTCCGAGTAAAGCTGTCAGTCCTTGTATGACTGGAACTGAATCTATCTTCGACCTCTCGACCTTCTAAAATAACCACAGAACTTTTAAGATCTTTATTTTGTACTTTCACGTGTCAATAGTTTTGACTCGTCTTTGACATCTCTATACTTGTGATTGACCAGAAATGTACAGCGTTACTACCATGGGAGTACCAATGCTGACCACCTTGACTGCCTCTGGGAATGACTTCATAATTTCTAAGTTCCAACTGACAGTCTTGAATTATTTCTCAGGCCTGGAATCTGAGAAAGGGCGCGTGATGGGCATTATTCGGTCGCTCGGAGCGCTCGCGCGCGCCACCGGGCCGATATGCGCCTCGGCGAGTTATTGGCTGTTTGGATCGCGATTCACGTACGTGCTCGGAGGTTCGCTACTGATCGTTCCTCTGCTCTGTCTGAGAACCTTACAAGTGACGACCGTTGAAAAGGTGAGACGGAGTTTATCAGGGGAACTCTGCCCGTTTTTACATTTGCCTATTATTGCCTCCGGGATTTACCTTGACGTTGTTATCAATCACATGTCGGCACGCAGTCGCCAAGATTCATATCGCAATTTTAAAAGCTGTCATTGGCGATTGGCTGACAAATAGTTTCGACGGTTTAATGAATTCCTGTTACACATGCAAATGCAGTTTCTGGAATGGTATTTTGGGGTCGAGTCCCCTCCCCCCCCCATTGTTTTTACACCAACGGTTATGAGACAATAATTCCGGTATTATTATTAAAGACCTAGAGAACTCTACAGCAAACTCGCTATTACATGAATTATATCACCGCACTACTTCAGCAGAAATATCGTCTCTTCTAGCTGGCTATCACTAACACCATCGTGTAATGCCCACATCTTTTGACGTAACCACAAATAATGACGCACAGCGTTTTTAGTCGCTAGAGAGAGCGCCCTAATGGCTACTACACGTGAAAAGGGCCTACCTGTATATCTCAACAAAGAACCTGTATTTTCTGAGGGGGGCAGTGGTCTTGCGAGTGCCATTAACCCATGCACTCTGCGCGAAGAACAAATTCAAATTGAACAAATGCGCGCGAAAATACTCTGTTCTGGTGATTTACAAAAACATTTTGGATCTCCCGAATTGGAGGGATTGGGGTACGGCCGTGCATGTATGTCTACTTGGGTTCTAAGGTTCACTCGGAAATATTTTCCATGAAATCTGTCTTTGAAGCTAACTCAACTGAATATCGATCCTTTGCCAGCAGGAATTGGATATTTTAATAGATAATAATAACGCGATCCCATCCATTATTACAGGAAGAGAAGAAAGAATAAACGTCTGGAAATCCGTGCATCATGTGACCCGAATCAGATATTTGTGTCCTCGGCCGTTAAATGTTTCATATATATTGCATAGGCAATGTTGGCGGTACTTTTTCAATGACATAATTTGATTTTCAAATTCTTTTTCGCTTACTATGGCACATGTGTCTAATTACCTATACCGATTTCCAGTAGTGCAAAAGACCTCTATCATTGAATTGAAAATGCGGGAACAAAAAATTAGCGACTGCCTGTCACATTCCACTATAAATGAGCTGTGTTTGTGCTTGCCAGGTACAAATACTTTGCTTCGCTTGGGATTCTTTTGATTTAATTATGAAATCACGACGTCTACGTGCTCGGGGAAGATTGTACTTCCTCGAAATATCATTCTTGCTACACCCCTCGGAAATATGCATGGTTGGAGCTAAGCTATTAGCTGATAAACATTGTCAAACGTGTGAAAGCAGTTAGAGGGCTTGATGCGATGTTATATTCGGTCTATTTCTACTGATACACAAGCGCCGAAGTTCTTAATTTGAAAAAATTGTACCATCATGCGAAATTGAATTGCACCAATTTTAACAGTTTGTGCTAAATTTGCCTATGGGTACAATGTTTTATATCTACGACATCACTCGGTCCGAACACGCTCAACTAGCACTATCGGAGAGCGTTAGGTCCTATGAAGTGAAATATCTAGTGTGAGCTCGTTTTAATTGTGTGTCGGAGTTGTTTTGAATTTTATCGTGAGATTGTGGTTTTCGATCAGATATGTGTTATTTTCCTGACTTTTTCTTCATTTCTTGCACTATACAAAGCGTCACGCCTCGTGGGGTAGCCAATCACCTTTTTACGACAAGCGCCGTTTCATTCCAAATGCGAAACTACCGTTTCCTGAGATATTTTGATACAATGATCGAGTGATTTGCGCTGGCCCGTGAAATCATCATAGGTCGTCAGCAATGTTCCCTCTCATTTTTCACGAGTCTGCGTGTACTCACCAACTCACTGCGCGGTCCCTTGGACGACAGTGCGTAACGACTAAAAATAGGGGTCATCACTTCGGCTTTCCTGTGCGCGGCACACGGTTTTTCTGTGCGCTTAGCTTAGAGGGAGCATTGGTCGTCAGAGTATTCAGAATAGAGGAAGTGCTCCGTAACTGACCATCTCTTGAAGGTTATTGTACTCGAAACACTCATTTTATTGTCGAGGCTAAGATGTTTCTGGCGCAATATTCCTACGCTCTGGATAGACGTGTGCGCGTCCATTCCACTATGACATCATAATACGTAGCTGCGGAGGCCGTGACCGGATTTTCAGTTCCTAGTACGTGATGACGCGCAAGACCGATTATCGCATTGCGTCTGTTACTCAATTCTTTGGAGATGCAGTGTTCATGCTGATGAAATTACTTTTTTGCTATTGCGCATTTCCGTACCTCACTCCGTGCCTATTACGTGAAGCAGTCTCATACAATTGCACTAAACCGAATGGTTGCGTCAGAATCGTACGACACATTTTTATGCTTTTTCCATATCCATTCCAAATATGCATTATAACATCTGCCTAGTGTTAGTAGGTTTCTTTATATATGATCGGTAGCGGATGGATGACTTGAATTACACTACCGTAAGAGAGAGTTGCGTACGAGAATGTTGCAGTATATTTGTATTCCTGGTGCTTAATAAAAGATAAGATACGCCGTATTGATACGTCTGGTCTGGAGCTGATCTGAGGCAGGGTATGCGCGGGTTCTGGGGTTTCTTCAGATAAGGTTTGCATTACTTCACAAGCGCGATTTTCATTTGAATTATGCTTGAGTTTAGCTACGATTTCACTTCCCTGAACTCGCTTCGTATTCAGGACTGCAACAGTACGCATTGCCTGTCCGAAATGTCTATTTCTGATAATTATATTGAATTAAATTTTCTTTGGTGTTGGGGTATTACTATCGTCAGATTATATTTTCATCCGAACAAGACTCGCAATGTACAATACAATGTGATGTAATGAACAGATAGAATGCCGAAACTACCAGTTGCGGTTTGCTGATCTGGCATCCACTTCAGCCATTCGCCCGATGCCGCATTCGTTTTCGATGGTAATCTTTATTCGTCAGTGCCTTCGCCCCTTCTTGCTCTTGTCCTTCGTTCTTCGTCGACACGGTGGACGAGGAGCCTAGAATATCCGGCGGGACTTGGACCCAGGCCGCCTGCGCAAGTGGCGCCGACGCTAGTAGTATAGTAGATCTCTCGTGATGCGCCATTGTGGCTTATGGGCCCGCTCGCACGTCGCCGTGAAAACTCGTGTTGGCATATCGCGCTTTTAGACCCCCCTTCCG
>ATSW01085193.1:0-13704 GCA_000444245.1 Botryllus schlosseri
TCTCAGAAAAAAGATTTGGATGCAGATTTGCTGTTTTGATTTTGGAATGACGATGTGCAAAAGCTTGAAAATTTTGATTTGAAATACAAGATTTGAATTTTGTTCTGGATGTGTGCTTACTGCCCACGAAATGACATCTGTTCATTATGACACATCTTCGAAATTAAGATTTGAAGAAATATTCAGATATTGGATCTGGTTTTTATAATGAAGATTGATCGTCATTTGGTTTTATCCAGGATTGTCTTTATTGTGCAATATGCATAGCAGCTGTCCTTATTGTGTAGCCTATGTGACTGGTGGTTTGTACACACACAAGGCAACTATCTTGTGCACTCAGTCACACCAACCCTGGAGAAAGTACTCAGACAATGCATTGATGAACGACTCATATAATTTATCTCTTCTGTAGAAACTGGACTTGTATCACCTGACTGAAATACGCATAGTGTCATTGCACGGATATGGATGATGAAAATACCACTAAGCCTTGTATCGCCATTGAACTGAGTCCGAAAATTTCCGAAGAAGCTCTTTCCTGGTTTATCGATAGAGTGAAGTCCGACCGACACAATCATGGCAGTCGAATGGATGTGTCTCGCAAGGAGACAAATGCAGGAAATAAACTTCTTATTATAACGTAAGTCTAACGATCTAAATGTAATATAGTAGGCTTGGTACGATAATTAAATGGAATCTACCATTGTACACAACGACTTAGTTATAGAGTAGTAGAAGCCGCTTGGAAAATTTGACATTTCCCCAACTTCTCTGAGCTTTAGGCCTAATGACACTTACCGTATCCCATTTTGGTTTGCTTGTTATAGCCAATACAGGCCTAGGCCTATAATGCAACTCCAATGTTGAGACATTTGATCTTGAAAAGCATACTCACTTGGTTATGACGATGCGGTTAACTTACTTATTAAACTGAGCTGTCTAAGTGTTATACCAGGAATATAGGTAGGTATTTCATATTTGAAATCAGTGTTCAAAGCTAGTCATTAAGGTTTGCTCAAGTTTTGAGCATTTGTATGAATATTAAATTGTATTTGAGTCAATAAAATGCATTGTATGTCACAGGTACCCTACCTGGATACTGAGTAAATTATGATATATTTATTCCAAAACAGCTTTCTTGTTCTCGTGACCAGCTCCTCATCTCCATTTTCAAGGCACCTTGATGGTGCAGACCAGGGGTTCTTAACCATTTTAGTGTCGGACCACTAACCGCGAAATTTGGGAAGCGGCCGACTAAAATACTGGTAATCAGGCTGGCCCTCGTCATGGCCTGATTATCAGTCGAAGTGGAATTATTAGTGTTATTATTGTCCATGCTGCTATTGTGAACTGTGCAATGAAAATAAGACAGAATAAGGGAATGACTGCACAGTCCAAAACAAGGACAGATCTTATAAATAAGAACAAAATTGTTTCATAGTTGTAGTTTCAACTTTGGCCTTTCACGGACTACCTGAAACTTGTCCTAGGACCACAGGTCAAGAACCCCTGGTATACACAAGAATAAACAGTCTGCGTCCTTCTAAACTAAACAAAAACTCAAATAACCATTATCAAGGTTCTCAGAAAATATATATAAACAAAGACAATGACCAAGGAAGCTCATGAACACCAGTAAAATAGCTCTCCTGGCTTTCGTCCATGTACCGCACTGAAAATATTATCGTCGCAGGGCTTCTGATTTGCGTCTGCGTGTTGGGGCAGAGATCTTTGGATTGAACAAGCTCCACTCTGACGGTAACATGAGAAATTTCAGCGTGTCGGAGCAGAATGAATTTGTCAACTATAAAGGTAAGGAGTGCACTGGTTCTTAGTGTGAAAGTAGACCATTGAAAATAATAGCTCATGATACTTCGTTTTGTTGCTGATTACATCCAGTTCACTTGATTTTTAGCTTGATAAGCATTCCTGTTATCTTACACGCCCATTCAAAAAAGTAGTTGGTAGGACTGTTGCTACCCAGTTTAAGTAGAAGTTGTAAATTCTACTCAATTTCATGTAGAAATCGTGATTTACAAGACATTCTAAGACTACCGAAGTATAAAAAGGAGGCCTGAAAAGTACTCAAGTAGTTTTAAAAAGTAGATTTGGTCAAGGTGTCTGATAAATTTTAGTAATATATTTGAAATGGGTTAGTCTATCGTTGACATTGCAAGATCTATCTTCAGGACAACCCAAATAATTGACCACTTCGACTAATAGATAGATTTCAAAAATATCAAACCAGTCACAATATGCAACTTTGCGCAGTCACGTGTTTTTTAGATTGTCGTTTCCAAAGCTGCTCCACATTCTAGCCTGCGTGTATTTTTAGATGACAACTTCATCACCGACTGCGAGAGTCTGTACATCATAAAAACGGAACTAGACTCACTCCGAGCTGCGGATGAAGCCCACGTGCCTGGCCATCCTGACGTTCGCCTTTACCCGGGAAAATCCATATGTAACTCTACTCTTATTGATTGCATCCAGTTCAAGCACATGCTAATATCCGACGCTGCTGTTTTAGTGCGTAAACTGACGAGCTCGAAGCTGATTGCGAATGTTTTGTGTCTCCACGACGCCAGTAAACTCGATAAGCTCGGGGCGCGGTGGTACAAAGACATGTCCGTTCTTTTGCAACCGATAGGTAAGCTTGAAAAATCTCGTCAGACTATATGAGCTGTTATTCTATTCGTGACAGGCGTTCGTGAACATGATAGGTAAGTGTTGTTTTAGGTGAGATGCTGCGATGTAAGGCTAATTGATGGAGTATATGTAGCATTGTAGACCAATTGATCAATGGTAATTACAGTTACAGCAATCAATAAAGTCAGACATTTTCCTGAATACGTGCCAGGGGTAGGATATGATTTAGAACGACTGCCTGCTCACTTCTTTTTCGTGAGGGCCTGATTTTGTTAATCGCTCCTTCATTGTAGTTTTGTATCAGACCGAATTTTCACGCATAAGCGAAAGGTACACTGGAATTTGTGATTACAATCTTGCTGAAGCATGTCCGTATTTGCACGACTTGCACGTGATTGATGCGCAATTAATCCCTTGCACTTTGCTGACTGTTCTCAGAATACCATGCGTACAATGGTATTGCTGATGACTTTATCACATTAAGAAATGGACACAACTAAATGATATTTCACATACGATGTGGAAAAGATTCATATCTTTAACTGTTCTGCAGCAGCTAAATTGTTTGCAATTAGCGGAAGTTCACTGTTTGCATAATTAGTGCAATAATGCAATTCCTGTATTTCCCTATTTTTTACCACCATTCCATCCAACCATTTCAGCATAATTGCTGGTGGGGACATGCAAAATTAAGTATGTGACTGATTCTAGTTCATGTTGCGTGTGAGATAGGGTTACCATACGTCCTGCTTTTTCAAGAAATCTAAAAAGTCCTCCAAGGACGCCCAAATGTCCTCCTTTTTGACAACTCGTCCTTCTTTAGAGCATTGAGAGCCGGGGGGTTCTGACTTTTAGAAATGGCTGCAATTATGTGGGTCAGTCAAACAAATTTTGGTGAGGTCAAGGTCTGGAAAGTTCAAGTACAAAGGGCATTACATTTTGAGTCCTCCATCCATTATGACCTACTAGTATCCTTAATATGTGCATAAAACGAATGAATCCGAATAGCCATCAAAAGAATAAGCATTATCATGAATATCGTGCACTGACATAGTTAACTCAGTTTACATGACAAAACCGCCCTTGATTTGTTACTTTACCGAATCAAATGAGTATTAGGAATATCTCGTAGGCTATATTCCAAACGCATTGATATTTAAGTGGAATAAATTGAATTAATTTCAATTCGGATTTTTATATAGCGATAATTGATTCCTGTCTCACATTACAAGACAGACAAATTATTACGTATAAACATTGAAAATCCAAGGCACAGCCGGAAGTATAGCCAAGTAAGTGAACGGAATTCACCGGTCATTCATTGGTTCAATTGCGATACAATGATAAGATAGGAATGATTCGAAACGTGTTGAAATAGTCCTCAAATCAAATGGCGAGTTTGACCTATGGTGAATAATAAAAGAAAAACATGTAAAATATGAGGTGTGCACACAGAAGGAAAAATAGACATTCATACCAGACCAAATACCCGGTTTAAATGAATGATTGCCGTGTAAACCCGACTTTTCAAAATCTTTTTCAGATGAAATTCGCAATTACTTTGGGGATTCGATTGCGATATATTTTACTTTTCTCGCCTACTACACAAAGGCGCTCATACCTCTGGTCGCGCTTACCCTTTTGTTCACTCTGGTATCCGACGAATGGGAGGAACTATTCAACTATTGCGTGTTTGCCGTCGTTAACGTGGTGTGGGCCACCGTTTTCTTGGAAATGTGGAAACGCAAAAGTGCGGAAGTCGCGTACGAGTTTGGCAGCTTCCAGAAACGGGTGAGTTGGTGTTTCTTTTGCGATATTAGTTGTTATGTTTGGCTAAATAATATCATGGACTCTTTTAGTGCATTTACTAGGGCGGTGTAAAATCAAGTACCGTGCCCTAGTGATTCGATTTAAAGTCGAGTTTTGTCTATTATGACATAACTAGAGCGCAGCACAATCGATTACCTGAGTGATTCAATTCTGAATCGAGTATTAGACATTGAATCAAGTATTTGAGTATCTCTCATTATGACTAGGGCCTAAAAAATGGAACTTATGACATTTTTTGAAGTTAAAAAACTTAATTTGGACAAAATTTTGTCCGCATGTATGTAAATTAGGTGTTTTTGCACATAATGCTAGAATTGTAGGCCCACTGCTTATCTTCATTTCTGGTTGGAACTGTCTATCCTTGCGAAGGAGTTTTGCCTGAAAAAACTTTTTGACTTGAAAACTGACAAATTTTTATATGGAAAATTTTTGTTTTACCAACGAAATCTGGACCAATGGAGAATTCCAGTAGTTACATCACGCATTATGGTACTGAGGAACTTGCTAGGAATGGAGGACGAACGTTCAACAGCAGCAACGGTTGTTGGCTGGCAACATTGAAGTTGACCGTACACTGCTGGTGACATACCGTGTTGCTTCATTCTGACAATGTTTTCTACATCACAATTTTCCATCATGCGCTTCTTGATATAAGAACCAATGCCCACGCAGTCTTGCTTCAGTTAGGATATTGCGGTATGTTGAGCATAACACCACATCAACCTATTTGTTTCATTTGACCGTTTATGATTCACAATGAGCCGTCTACAACGGTAGGCCTATAAAATAGGTTGCAAGATGTTCACTGTCAAATGATAAGCTCACCGACAGTGAAAACATCTACGGCACAAACGAAATGCAGGTTGTAAAAAAATTTTTACTTTGCAATTTCAAAAGGGGACACTTCCGTTTAACTGTAAACGTATGTACCCAACCTAATTTTCGATTGTACTCGAGATCTTTTCAGTTTATTATTCAGTTATTGTATACTTCTACGTAGTTTCGACATGTCGTTTTAAGCTGCTATTTTACTTGTAATGGAGAAGTTGTTAATTCCACGGTGTTGCCTCTAGTTGACTAATTTCACCGCGTCTGTTTGTTAATCAAGGATACGATATCTCTTCAGGAGTGGGAGGATCCCAGGAGCGGGTACCACGGACCCATCGGTTTGAACCCGATAACGGGAAAGCAAGAGCCTTCTTACCCTGCTTGGAAACGGAGGTCCCGAATATGCTTCGTTACCTTCCCGTGCGTTGCCATGTGCGTCTCGTCTGCGGTGTGGATTATGTTCTATTACTTCGAGTAATATAATCTCTTTTGCCGCTTTCTGCCACTTCGATTGTTTGAAACGGATTCGTATTTTTTCAGGTGGGATTCTGATTTTGCGAGGAGATACGACAACGACCTAGCGATGTCGTCGAAAATCATTCGAAATTTGCCGAGCGTAGCATACTCTTGCATCGTCCTCGTTGCTAATATGTTTTATAGAATCCTTGCCCAGAAACTGACAGATCAAGGTATGTTTAATTCAATTTGCCAACAAGAAAACGGATGTTAAAAGTTGTGTTTTGACAAGAGGTGGTTGAAGTATTTATTGTTGATACTCGAGTAGCAGTAGCAGTAACGTTGTAAATTTCCACTCAAGACAAGTAGAAGTGACGATTTCTAAGACATGCTAAAATTTCTTCAGAAGTATAAATCAAGGGTCGGCAACCTACAGCCCGCGAAATCGTCCGGCCCGCGACATGATAATTAGTTATCACAAGAATACGGCCCGCTGTTTCATGTATTTCAATCTGCAGTGCAGCACTGCATGAACAAAATGCGGCATTGCTATGATATAATAGTAGCCTACATCGTATTAGTCTATTGTTACGCCATAATACAAAGGTGGTTGAAGTAGGAGATTGAGATAGACTAGACTGGATCAGTGCTTATCAATCGGGTGTATCTTGCAACCGAAGGTGTTCCATACTTTTTTAAAGGGTTTATCACTCTAATGGGGTGTGACAATATAGGTGTCCTTCCTTTGCTTCAAAAACGCTTGGAACATCTCAGACGCAATGGCGGAATCTAAAACTGTTCAATTATAGATAACTAGCCTCCGTATGTTAGTTAGCCTATCTATGGTTTAATTCTCCAGAAGGCATTGTGTGCCAAGACAACAAACCTGAATCGTGTTTTGGCCACAAAGGTGAAAACTGTTAATATGATTTTTGTCTCGTTAACTGAATCAGTTACGCCAGATATTACAAGAAGCAGAGAATCAATATGGCGATGTCCTGTAGGCCTATATCTGTCATGTTCGCGCATTAAAGTCGAGCAGCTATGCGTACCCGAGTGTATGAACTGAGAAATTAAAGAGCAACTTTTATCGAAAATACAAATATCGCTGACTCATAATCTTGTAATCGAAAATGGGTATCTCATCTTGCTTTCCTGGTACGTTTAACGTCACATCTGAACAAATTGAATTTGCAACTGCAGGGGGAAAACAACTAAATACATGAGATGTTGAGGCGCATTCAAAACAAATCTGTGACTCTGGAAATGTCAACAGTAGCCTACAAATAAAATTATGCTCACTTTCCAAAACTGGAGGAGAGAAAACCATGTACCAACACTACATTTGGAACTGTGATACGAAATTTAACTACTGAATATTCACTCGCTTTTCCGACATCCTTCTCTACAAAATGAATTCTGACTACTCAGTACTCCGTTTGATGTGGACGCCAATACCATTGCCTGAAAATTTCAAATGGGCCTTTCTGAAATGCGATGCAGTTGAATTGAATGACAAATTTCATACAAAGAGCATATCGCTGCATGACTTCGACAAAGAGTACGTTCTTGAAATTGGTCTTTATCCCAGCTTGACCAACAATGCAAAAGAAATTGCAGCGATTTTTGGAAGCACGTACGCATGTGAACAATAGTTTTGAACAATGAAATTCACGAAGAGCAAGCTAAGATCAGGTATTTCGGACGTCCATTTTGAATAGGGTCTGATTCTTGTTTCATCTGACTTGTTACCAGAAGTTGAAAACCTTTCACAAAGCAAGCTGCGTCAATTGTCACATTTATTCTGTGTTGTTGAAGTGTAAATACATGTGTCTTCTGATTGGTATGATTGAGATTGCAGCAATGTAGGATAATATACCGAAGTGAGCGTAAAATATAGTACCGAAAAAATTCTGGCCCGCCAAAAAGTTGTACACCCGGAATTTGGCCCGCGACTAGCAAAAGGTTGCCGACCCCTGGTATAAATGGAAAGGTCTGATATAAGGATATATTAGAAAAGTTGATTTGACCACAGTGTCGCATACTCTTAGTAATAGATCACTGATGCCTCTTTTGCGACAATCCGTAATGATTAGTGATTTATGGCCGGTTCCACTGCCCCTAACTCTGCTGACTTCACTTGCAGTATTGATGATCGATATTTCACGGTTTGCAAATGACAGTCAGCTTTTTGGCTTTGGAGACGGTTAACGTGAGCGGAGTATAAAAGCAAAATAGTAATAGGATGTAGTGTATTTCTGTTGTTGATGTTTTTGCGGCATATACACTGACTCATGATATACATACACACGATCTGTGCATATGCACACCATGAGTGCATAATGTGCATACAACACTAGTCATTTGGTGAAGATATAGCCTTGTATGGCTTTCCGAGTCTTGAACCATCCCTTCATGCTATCCCAGTAATCCTGAGTGGCAATGGGGGAAGCCATGGATACCAGTTTTACTGATCAGGTGTTTGGTTTGACCCGTTAGGGGATTGATTCTACGACGTACCAATCAAAAAGCCGGACGCTCCACCGTTATGCCACCTTGTCAGTATAAAACTAACCCAAGTAGAGCAAATCGAGGCAATCTACTTGGGTAATGGGAAAAGGGGGGTTGCATAGCTGCTAACTACTAATACTATTACCGGCAACATGCACGAACTAAGTCGCTAAAGAATTTCCAGACAAATTACTCAACTTGAATGCTCATGAAGTCTAGTTACATCATTGGTGATGGCCTGTGCTATTCGCTGAATTTTGTTGGTCAAACTCTGGCTAATTGTCAAGGCAAAACTGATTGGTATTGCGCCAAGCTTTTTTAAATCTCTATGAATCCTTTACAATTGAGTTTGGCTTAGAATTTCAGTACGTTCCATCTTCCATGTCCCTTGAAACTGCCACCTGAGCTTTATGATATCACAGTTGAGTACGGCTTAATATTTCAGAGAATCATCGTTTGGAATCCTCCTACCAGAATCATCTCATTCTGAAACTCGTCCTTGTAAGTACGCCACATTATGATGTCACAATGTGGCGTTTGACGGGTGTTTTGTATTCTTTTCAGTTTGACTTCGTGAACAACTTCCTTTGTTTGTTTTATATTGCTTTCATATACGAAGACATCGTAATGTTGAAGAGAGTGAGTTTTCTGTTTGAATACTTTGCTGGTTTTATTATATTTGTTATATCATAACGACAGAAACTCTTGGGGTTTTTAGTAGGAGTTGACCGCATCATACTTATCGTCAGTATATCCCAACACATGAAAATTCCTGTAGTAAGAATGCAGCAACCAAATAGAAAAGAAACGCCAACAGCCCTAATTCACTTTAAACTGCTAGCGTTTTCAATTTGTATGAGTTGAGTATGTCCTGCTGCAGGAGGTATAACGTGCGGGCCCACAAAATGGGTTTCGAATTTACTACAGTCTTGCATGAGTGAGCGATTATAATCCTTTCCCTGTATGAAGTTTGTCATAAAGTGGATGCAGATGTGATATAAAAATTCTACTCTGAGTCAAAATTATGCCACCAGCGTTCATTTTTTCTGCGCCTGCGACTGATACATTGCCGTAAGCAAAGAAGTCACAAGCATGGACTTGAGAGCTAACAGAACCCCTGCAACACGCTCACTAAGTAAACTCAACTGTAGGGTACCGTCACTGACCTGTTATTACTAATTATGACCGACAGTCCGTATTTTGTATCACTGTGTTTCTCTGAGTACTTGTCAACTAAAGCATTCACATCTTTCTTAGACTCTCCGCAATTTATTTATCGTTCAAATAATCGTGTCGCAAACTTTGGAATCGGTTTTCCCATACTGGCAGTACCACAGGAGGCTGTCCAGTAAGCGTGTGGAAAAAGAAAGTAGTGGTGTGCTATCACAAGCGGAGGCGGATCTCAAACGAGATGTGTATTCGGTAAGTGTTTGATCATCTGTTTATACATTTTTGAGGGGATGTCGATCTCACATAATTTGGCCAATAAAGCCAGTCTTTTCTGCCTATATCACAATGTGACATATTTCAACTGGGACTTCTTAGTAGTGCCAGGAATTTTGAAAATATATGGCAGTTTTTACATAATATATTCTAACATACGCCAGCCGACTATGAAACAAGTGATTCATCACAGCTTTACATCATTTTCACCAAGAGTTGAACTCCTGTGTTCCTCATAAATCAATCCAACGGTACTAAAGATCCTCTAACAGTCCGGAAAAGCCATTACAGCACCGAATACGTACAGTTGTCACATTGTGAGTGCCGCCTAATAGTATTGTTCTAACTCAGACTAGGCTTATTGAAGTCTTATCTCTCCTCTGACTTTGCCAAAGATCTTTTTACACTTCGTTTTATTTCCTAATCGAAAAAATCTCCATTTCATTAAGCTATGGCTTTGTAACCGATTTGATTTGTTCTTGAATCAAATTAAGTCGCATGTCGACTCTTTAAATTCAGTTGAGTTATTCAATTATATTCCATGCTAGTAAAATTTATATCATAATCGAGGCTTACAGCATTGGTAACTTATTTGGCATATATAGGGCGATGCCAGAATCCCGCGAGCTCTCAACAACCTACACATGCTGTGAAGGACGATAGATGAACTTATTTAGCTGTGAAGGGGTCTGCTTCTATTGACCTGGGTGTTTTTCGTAATTTTCATAAATATTTGCTTTCATTTACACTCTGTGAACCTACGGTTGACACTGTAACACTGGGCTCGCAGACTAATACTCGCCTCAGGTACACTATTCTGCCCACCTCTAGACACATCCACTAAAAAGGTGGTTTAGTACAAATACGACTAAAAGAATCCAACCTTACCGAGGAACACCTCTTAAAATCCTGAGGTGGTCAATTAGTCAGCGTTGCTACTAGTAGAAGTAGATGTGACGCTGTAAATTTCGACTCAATTGCAAGTAAGAGTAGCAATTTCCAGTACATGCCGAAACTTATTGCAAATAGAAAATAAAAAATCTGGAAAATACTCAAGTAAGTAGGAAGTAGTTTATATTGCATAGTATTACCATATTGAAATAAACCCGAATAATTTCGGCTGACAATGGTCAGGTCAGGGATAATCATGAGCAACTAGTAGAGAATTGGAAAGAACATTGTACATCAACAATGGTATCACCAAATATGATTTGACAAGTGTGAAATTTTGAATATACGTGGCGAAGAGATCGCTAAAGCTCATTGCACTATTTGTAGATGGTATGCCTACACAAACTTCTTCTGTTGGCACAAACTAGGCCGGCATATTTCAATAAAAGTCGACTGCAAGGCACACAAATGAAAGTAGATTTGAACGTCGGGTAACGTACCTTCAGCAGTTAGTCAGTTCTGGCTATATTAGAAATTGCCGGATGCATCTTCTCAACTATCGCAAAGTAACTAACGAGGCTTCAAAGCAGAGCCCACTTTGGTGATTTAAAACATTATAATTTAATTGTTACTGACTGATACTCGAGCGAGATAGATAATGGTGATGCGTACGATTTCTTGATCTGTAGGTCGTGGGTTCAATACCCGGCTGGGTCAGACTAGAAAACTGGTATCCGCCGCTATCTCGCTAGGCCAGTGGTTCCCAACCTTTTTCGTCTCGTGCCCCCCTTGGCTTATATTTGAGCTAAAATCCCCCCCCCCATATGAAAAAGTTGCCTGTGACTATCAGAGGTGGTCAGTAACGAAGTACTTCTACTTTTTGAAGTACTTGAAGTAGATTTTTTCTTCCCACACTACTTTTTAAGTAGTTATGATTTTAGACTACTTCTACTTCTACTTGACAGTTTTCAGTTTTGTAGGCACAAATAAGCGTAAAATACCTACTTACTTACTTGTAAACCACCACTTCTACTTCTACTTGAGTAGAAATTCCGGCGTTACTTCTACTTCTACTTGAGTAGCGACGGTGACTACTTTGACCACCTCTGGACTGACTATAAAAATGTGCTTTTTAACGCGCAGCCATTTGTTAACTGAGCAACTAATGGCCAAACATATTGAGATATGTCCGAACTATGACGAATGCGGACCGCACTAAACTTTGGTAAAGTAACAGTCAAATTTGACCAGTTTTTGACCGGTCGGGTAGCCGCTGACGAAAAATAAATCACCAAGTCCGCTTGCTATGGACTTGAGTTGAATCGATGAATTTGGTACGGTATGTTTTTCATGTTAGCTCATATGTTGGCTTAGAAAGTTGAACAATTTCCCTAGCGGCGTTGTGCTGAATTCGGCTTGACGTTTTTTTGCTTAGTAGCAATTTAGTCGAGAGGCTGTCATGGACCCAATGAAATCGTCTCGTGAGCCCCACTTTATCAGGGGGTGTAATATCTATGGAAGGCATTTAAACATACACCTAGCTTGAAATCCGCCAAAGAAACATTTAATACAATATAGTGCCAAAGCCATAGATTTCCCCTAAAATAATTAAGCCAGATTCCCCCCTAAAAATTTCAAAATTTCCCCCCTCCGGTTGGGAACCACTACGCTAGGCATTCAGCATCGACGATATCATGGAGGAGAAAAAAATGGTAGTGCAGACTCGAGGACCTTGAAGGTCATATCGCATCTCCATCAACAAAACGTCTCGATGGTGCAGGCTAAAATAAACTCAGATCACTAGCTCTCTCTGCTTAATTCACACCGCTAGCTCTATCCAACCCAAATTACAGTATTCGTGCCCAAGGCAAAGGATTTATGGCCTGACAATCCCCTTGAAATGATAGTCCCAATGTCTTGGATATTCGGACTGCTGACGCTGTGACTTTTTTTCTGCAGGGCACATTTGACGATTATTTGGAGATGTGGCTGCAGTTTGGCTACGTTGTGTTGTTTTCGAGCGTGTTCCCAATGGCCGCGGTATGGGCGTTTCTGAACAACGTTGTGGAGATGAAGTCGGACGCTTTCAAATTGTGCACTTCCTTCCGACGTCCGTTTTGCTTCCCCACTACTAATATCGGTACATGGCAGGTACGACAACAGGCAATTTATTATTGGGTTCACAACTTTCCTATGAGATATTTCGATAGGATTGCTCTCTTTCAAGTCTCGACTCATTGAATCGGTTTGATTAAATTCAACTCTTGGCGAATCATCACTGAACTTGTAGTACTTTCGTTAAGATTCCTATGAACGAGACATGATTATTTACATGTAAAATGTCCCCATTTCGGTTTTTTATCCTAATTTTCAGTTGCAATCAGGGCTGTAACCAAGGCTCCGAGTAACAAGTCAATCTCATTTTTATAGTTTTGACTCTAGTCAAGTCAAGTCATTTTCAAGTCACCACCGAGTCCTGTCCGAATCCAAGTCAGTGAGCAGAGGTTCGAGGTCATGGTGTTATGACTCGAGCCCGAGTCCAATTCATTGTGTTGACTGCTCAGTTTCCTGTTAAGTCTTGTTAAACCGGCTTTTTATAACTATGTGGGGTGATATTAAATGGTTTGCATTTATAATATACTCATTTTCCTCACTTTTAGCAGTTTCTGGTCGCATTTTCAAGTACCAGTACCAATAGACGAAATCCCAATAGTGTGGTTAATTTGCTATTCTTTGAAATTACCCTGAAATGTCAGTCTTGGCCATCCGAGTCTCGAGTCATATGACTTGATTCCAGTCATGTACAATGGCTCGAGTCCCAGTTGAGTCAATACGCAGATTGACTCGAGTCGAGCCATTTTCGAATTTAGAGAAGATGACTCGAGTTAAGTTGAGTCATCAGAAAATCGTGACTCGAGTCATTACAACCCTGGTCGCAATTTTATAAAATTTTTATAAAAATCGCGGCGAGTGGGTTATATTTTTTTGAAAATGTAATTGAAATTCGCTGTGCAATGCTCGCATGCATGCTTTATACCAGGGCTTTGGAGCCGGAGCCCGGAGCCGGAGCCCCGGAGCCGTGCATTTTCACCGGAG
>ATSW01085215.1:0-10184 GCA_000444245.1 Botryllus schlosseri
TCTCAGATCGCTTCACGTGTCTAGTGTTGTTTATAGCTTGATGCATAGTAAAGTCAGTAACATGATCATAATTTTAGTCCAATCACTAGTATCAACTCCTTATCGAAGTTGAATCATCTTGACATCCAACCTTGAAGCCAAAGTGACCTTCAATCCCGTCACCACTTATCTCGATGACATCTTCTTCGTTCTTCAATTCAACATCCCATGCATCTACAGTCAGCTTGACAACCTGAATATTGTTCGGATGTGAAACTTGAGATCATGCATTGTATCGCTATTCCAACAAATATCTTGACGTCATATCACACATCTAGTGACGACCGCAGCATCACAGATCATCATCCACTATACGACATCGACAGGAGCTACTGATTTTACTGGCGTTTATGCTGGTGGTAGCATTTTGCGACATTTGCGATCCGGAATCCCCGAAAACACTCGTTTATATGACACAAGAAGTATATTGGCGGAATCAGGAGAAATAGTATACGGATTTAGACACCCGAAAACGCCCGAAACTGTATCCCTGCATATAAACGAATTCACGAGCGATTTTCGTCTTTTCAATCGGAACGCGAAATTTTGCTAACGCGAAATTTTGCTAACGCGAAAGTTTGCTATTGTGAGCATATACTTTAAAATAACATGAACATCATAGTGACTACTATAATACAGAGCAAATGAAGAAATGAAGCCCAGATTGTTGTTATAATCAGCAAACAATTCTGTGATGCGATGTCAGACCTCATTGTGTTGGCCTATTACTAATCCAGTGCTCTTCAATCTTTTTCGTCATGGTACACCCTTTTAACATATTCTCAAAACTGGTACACCCCTGACCATATAATACACCGAAAACGCAGAAAGCCGCATTTCAATTACCTATACAATACGTCCGCATTCCAGCGGGGAGTCGCCATGGCCCATGGACGACAAATACTCAAATGAAATTTGCTACTGGGAACTTGACACCGCGGAGAACCCTTGCGGTATTCTGTGCCTTCATATATTTCTTGAGATATGCTTTACGTAAATTTTCAGATTGTAGAAGCAAAACATCCTAGCAGGCTAACACTATATAATATATGTACGGAAATCGCGAGTATAAATGCGAAGAAAAGATACTAGCATTACATGTGTTCTGTGTAGTCGCGCGGAGCTCGAAGATTTTGCCTCTTGAATGGATTTCGTCAAAAATGTTGGCAGTTTCACATAAAACTGTCAAAAAATGTATTCATTCTCAGCTCACGTGATCAGATTAGAGGTGAGGGAGGAGTGTCTTCGAAAATTTGAGCACAAAATTAATGATGATGCATCTTCCACTTTTATTAATCACTTTGGTGCATGTTGTTGTTTCTTGGCCTCCCATCAGGATTGTTTGTATTGTTATCATTATTATTTCGATTACACATGAATGACAGTGGCGCTAATCGCCTTTTTAGGATTTGTGCGCCACAATGGTGCATTTTTGAATTTCATTGTCTTTGCTTTGGGTAATGAGGAGGACTTTCGCATGCACGCTCACTCCCACTCTTCATCATCTCTTGCTTACGTGCATCCACTTTCAGGACTCTGCTGTCGACTTTGGAGCCTATTGGCCCGCGACGGGATTTTGTCCGGCCCGCGGACAGTTTCCCGTCTTACATGATAATGTGGTCCGCGGCCCCAGTATGTCGAGATTCCCCACTACTTTCTTCAACGTGAAAATTTTAGTGACTGTATGTAATTATATACGTGTGCGCGCAGCGTGCGAGTGCAGAGCTTACGCCTAAGTTCGTCGAAGCGAGAATACTTGCATTATCGGCATTTACCATGTACTCAACCTTAATGAACTGATGTCTTGGTAAATTTGGGGTACCGAGCTTATCGAACGCCTTGAAATCTTAATTCAGGATTGCACCATAGTGTCCTGTATGGTGTGGACACAAGCAAATCTCACGGCTCAGTGAAATTGGTCTACGTCACACTTTCCATTTGGCTAAAGGCAATTTGACGGTAATTTTTGACCGGCTTGTCCGGCATTAAATTTGATAGAACTGGTATCAATCGAAAGCTACCGAGGTACTGATTGTGCAAATATAAATTTTACTCTGCTCGTGGCAATGGAGCTACCGAAAATCAGCATCGAATCCTGCATTGTAACGGAGTTTTGTGTTTGGAGCCGTCTGAGCAGCTCAAGAGCAAGTGCGCACGAGAGTGAAAGTGTGACTGTGAATGCTCAATCGGTTGCGCAACAATGGCCAATACGCTTTTGGTTTGCGCTGCTCTGAATTGTTCCCAGACGTCATGGTTGCGTCACAATACCAAACTCTGTTACAATGCAACATTCGAGGCTGATTTTGGAGGGGTTCCAGGGCCACGCGCAGAATAAAATTTATATTTGCACAATCAGTACCGCGGTAGCTTTCGATTGATACCAGTTTTATCAAATTTCGCGCTCGGCAAGTCGGTCACTATAGGACACTATGATGGCACCGTGTGTTGATTGATCAGAGAGAAGCAGACATGGCGGCACCTGTATGACAATACTGTTCTCAAATCCACATTGTTTTCGTCATTATCGGCGAGAAATGGCTTTGAAGTGACATTGCTGTCGTTAAAATACGATTTTTCGTGTATATGTGTATAAATATATGCGAATAATGTATCGATTCTGTAATCCGGCCCGCCAAGTACTTAATATTCCTACATCCGGCCCGCCGACTGGAGTAGTTGCCCGCCCCTGGTGTAGACGGACGCTAAATTATGGTTTTACTTCTGAATGTGGCCGTACGTCCGCAGGTTGAGCACCCTTGGCCTAATCGAAATAAGGATGAACATTTGAGCAAGCCCAGCAAACACATAATTGCCTAGGGCTATCCAAGCAGTGTCCGAGTGTCCTAGTGTCCGGTTGGACAGACGTGGGCTAATACTTGGCTATCCAAGTTGGAAAATGTCCAGTTCGGATATCCTAGGACATACATACAGAAAATCATTTCGGATAGTCCACTAAAAGTCCCAATTCAATTTCCAATGGATATCATAATCTGACAGTGTCCGGATATTTCCATGTTGTATCAGCTAAAAAGTCAACCACTCAAGTTCTTGCTGATAAGGGCACATATTTCATCCTTTCAAAATGTTTCAAGAGTACAGTTCGAAAGAAAATCGCACGTTTACACACCGATATTCGGGATAGTCAACTGAAAGCGCGAATCAGAATTCCAATGGATATCATATTCGGACAGTGTGAGGATAGCTCCATTTTGTTTCAGCTATAAAGTCAACCTCTCAATAACTCCCGACGCTGATATGCACAAATTGCACACATTCAGTATTTCAAAATATTTCAACAGAATTTGAAGGAAAACCGTCACTGGACGTGATTCTTCATAGCGACGACCGGATTATGCATGCTGGCATTGAACGGTCAATATTCACGGTCAGGCCTACATTTCAAGCTTTTAAACATTGCCATTTCTGTGCCCTTTAAGCTGTCGTGTTACTGTTTGTTCCTGCGGTGAACATTCGCAATTCCGAAAGATGTTACGAACTTTTCGCGTGCGTCATGCCGTGAGATGTTTAGCGTTTTTCACTTGAATGCGTTCAATGGGTCGGCAGAAATGGCGACTGCGCACAGTGAATCTGACTTGATCGCCATATAATTTACAGGGATTATATGCTGGTATATTGAATAGTTAATGGTATACTCTATTATCGACTTCGATAATGGTACATTCTCTTTCGTACTTTTATTTCCAGCATGTAATAAACTTTACAATTTGACAATTACAATTTTTGTACCTCATAATGTTTTACCGATGTTATATAGCTAAGTGATGTTACCCCACTGAATACCACTCAACGATTGACGAGCTTTCCTCGTGCGTCGCGCCATGCGTGAAGTGAATGAGATCATTAGCCTTTTTCATCCATATGCGCAGTGGCGCATTGCGCAGCGAGCCCAGTTCACGTGATTCAAATTTTCGTCTGGGAAGTTTGAACCGTGATTCTTTGAAGTGAATTGTTGTCAGCGGCGAGAAGCATTTTCGACATTTGCTGTGTGCCACTTAGCTCGGTGATTACTTAACCATAACCACTGGTTGTAGCAGTGTAGTCAGTCAATGATAATGATACGGTTATAGTCAGAAGTGGCGTATGTACACAACGAAAATGCGCTTGGTTATTGAATCCCTATATAGTATTAAAGAGCTATTATGACGGATGTTCGGTATAGGTAGGTAGGTAGGTTTAGAGTTGATACTGTTATAGTACGTCCTTTTATTGTAACCAAACCTGATTTCTTGATCAACATAAGGTAAGAGTTACTGTTTTGTGATTTATGACTGGAAATGGATTGGAAGGTACGGAAACATTTGACTGACCACAAGCTATCACAATTTTTGAATTAGACCCGTAACCCAAATTGAGTGATAGACATCCCTACTCAAGAATCGTGGTTGCTGGTATTTCAATCATGATATTAATGCTTGGCTTCCAAATTGTATTATTGAAGTACCGATATTCAAATCTACCCAGCCGGCCAGCCAGCCCTATATATATATATATATATATATGGTTTGAGTACTATATTGCAATACTAACTTGGATAGCTCGGCATCGGATGCGGGGAAAAGACGACGGATACGAAGATCTACCAAATATGATTCCGATTCAAGGTCTGATTCGGGTGGTCACGAGAAGATTCAAAGAAAACGCACATGTTCCACTGATACCAGTGATACTGATCTTGCTGAAGCTCAGGCGAAACAGTTCGAAAAGAAATCTCAGCATCTTGAAGAAAAATGAAGGAAGAAATATGCCAGTAATGTCGTGATTTTACGGACAGTACATCACCAGTTTACCAAATGCAGGTTAGAGCTTAATTCCTCCATGTGGTATCAAAACAGCAAGAAATCTGCAGTTATGACCGTTTGATTTGTAAAAAATTATTTAACTCTTGTATATAGTCTAGAAAGCTGAACTGGGTACCGTATGTAAGTTATGAATTATTTGAAATTTTTTATGCTTAGCTCATGCAATGATGACTGTAGAAACTTCCTATTTGATAACTCAACATTAATGTTAGAGCAGGTGACCAGAACGAACAATTTAATTACACGGGTCTCAATCGAAAGCTACTTTCGCACAGACTCCGATAAAATCTGGTCCGGGCACTGGAACGCCCCGGAAATCGCCCTCGAAGGGTCAAAGTCGGTATTGTTTCTATCAATGGTAACGTCGGTAGACAATGACCGCTCAATGTCTCGTACTGATTGTGACATCATTGGGCGCATTGGCGAAGTCGCTTGTCGTGTTTCCCGTGATTCTCAGACTCGGAGTATAGCGCGTCGTATCAATCGCTGTAGCGCGAATAAGTCGTAATGTGAATAGTTTGTGTATTTTATGCGTCGTCGCGCATTCAAAAATTTGGCTAAATATAAATTATAGCACAAAAGCCTGAACATATACCATATCGTAGAATTTACTATCAACGCGTATTTCTTGGTACGCAACAGGCCGATCGACAAAACAGTTTGTTCCATTGGGCACAGCGGTTCATTGTAATATATATTCAGCACGACTTTGCCAAGGCGCTCAATGATGTCACAATCAGTTCTAGACATTTGATTTGTCATTGTCTACTGCCGCCTCCTTTGTTAGAAACAATGCCGATTTCGGATTTTAAAGGCAATTTTTGGGGGGTTTTAGTGCCCGGACCAGATTTAATTTATATTTTCTGAATCAGTGTGAAAGTAGCTTTATATTGAGACCTGTTTTATTAAATTTTGCGCTCTGTTCGCCAGCTATAAGATTACCATTATTTGACTGCGTTTAATCAACCCATGCCCGTTATTGCGTGTTTGAGTTGCCACTGACTGTTATTTATCTGTTCAGATACGTTGTCTCATCAAGTAGCCCTTCCTAGAGAGAGTCGTCTGGGTTCATTCTGCTGGGAATTTCCTACTGGAAATGGTGAGTATATGGTATATTTAATTGATTAGCGCTGAGTTTCCCAATAGAGTGGCAACTGATAAAGTTGGGCAGAACTGGGAAGAAAGCTCTGTGTGCACTGAGTTTATACAATATATTATATATCGTAGGTTAAACTAGTTGTCGTCTCTATAAATTGTTTACTATAATCTTCCTGTTTAGGTGCTTGTTGCAATATTCCTACGACTGTTCGTGAAAAG
The DNA here is from genome assembly GCA_000444245.1 of Botryllus schlosseri. Lineage (NCBI taxonomy): Eukaryota > Metazoa > Chordata > Ascidiacea > Stolidobranchia > Styelidae > Botryllus > Botryllus schlosseri. The sequence goes on from ATSW01085215.1 coordinate 6,177, forward strand.
GACTACGAGATTGAAGTCAGATCGGTGTTGCGCCATGTACCATCCAAAAACAGAAATCAGCAATACGAGGTAGATGCAATATTGATTGTCTAAATCTATTGCGCAGAGGGGATAATGGTTATATTGCATAATCATACTCATAGGCGCCGACTTCTATTTCTACATAGGGTGACCAGATGAAACAAGGGAGGGGTTTGAAATTTCTTCAAATTTACCAAGTTAGCATCATTTATTACGGTTAAGTACATGCATCTTCTGATGTTTCAGTATTAGCGCGAATCAATTACGTTCGTTCGCGTCTGTTCGTGGCCAATTGCGCAGATTCAGGTTTATTCAATTTGACGCTGTCAGTCTTAAGCCAGTATAACATAACAATCAAATAAGTAGAGATAGCAGGCAAATCATATGATGCCTGTAGCAGACGCTATAGTTTAGGCCAGCGATGTTATCACATGCGCCAGTCCTGCTGTAGACTCGATAGTTCAGGCTGGTAACGATATCAGGCATAGCCTGGCGCACGTGATATTTCATGCCAGCGATTATAGCGTGCATGCGGCCGCGCTAGATGGTTTGAAATTCGATCCGTGATATGGTTGAGCTCGAGTCCATCCAGCAATGAAGTTTATTGTATTGGAAAATAGAAGGTTCCCGTTCGAACTAATCGAATAAATTCAGAGTTTACGCCACAGAAAACCTCGTGTTGCATCACTATTTGACAACGTAATTCAACGCCGTGCACTGCACAATGCGCAGTATTAATAACAAATCAAACACTGACAAGTGACATCGAGGAAATGCGAGTGTATAAACCAGACAAGAATTAATAGCCTACAGATGATAGCAGACGAAAAAGCACGCATCCGAGGCCTACGATACGAATATTGTAGGCCTCGCCTGGCGCATCTAACCCTTTGCAACCGGCGGACCAGTATACTGGTCCGCGATTGTTTAACACGGAGGAGTCGTTATTTATTCTAAGATAGCTCGACCTGCATTACTTTCTAAACGGTAACAATCCATTTATATGGATAGTTATTATGAATACGTATACATAAGATCATGTACCACCTATTATATCAATGTATATCCTGCTTGAAATGCAGATTGAATACGCAAAAACGTTTCCCGCAAAATTGAATTTGTAATAATGTTCGCGTGATGAACGCCTGGAATATAAACCATTGTATCTTCCGTTCTAGACGTCATATAACCAATTACAGTTATCTTCTATGACTTGTTGTTGTTCATACTATTCAATGAAAGTCCTTATATCGAAGATTAGCACGTAGAGATGTTTCAAATCGACGTGAAAGAAAGCAATACCTTATTACGTGAAAATCATGGCTGCGTAAGTTCATCCGACTCATTGCGGCTTCAAACAGATGTACAATTGCTTCAGGCAGTTGCAAATTGTACATATGGTTGGCCATTATCCTGGCATATTCATCAATATCCCTATCATGGGGTTTAGTATTGTATAACAAAGCCGACACCAGCCCTAACACTACACGAATAAGCGTGAGAGTTAGGCTATTTTGGTACCAGAGCCTGTAATAACAACATCATATAGAGGCAGTTATATATCGGTTTAGATGGCACAAGAAGTTACTGTTGGCTTCTATGACTACTGTTGATCATACATGGAACACTAGCCGTGTAGAATACAGTTCGAATTGATGTGAAATAAAGCAATAATGTATCACATGAACTGACTTCTCGAGCGTACATGGGCACTGATGGGCAGTGTCGAATAAGCCAATATGTGTATCCTTTCCTTACGAATCCGTTATGCAGTTGCAAGCTACATATAACAAGCCACTGGGGTTGATACCACTTCAATAGCATGGAGATATATAAAATAGTTACTATGTTATGTAGAATTGGAAGTGAATTGCCTTCCACGAGATTACGCGATTACGTAATCGATTACTCATCGGCGGCTGCCGCGTGATCCGCTGTTATCATGTCTACCTTTCCAAGATCGTAGCGCTGGGCTATGAAGCGCTATAGTAGCGTGTAATGTCTCGTTGGAACGTAGAGATTCATGCGAAACGCAATCAGGTGGTCATATACCAAGAGAGGGCCTAAGTATGACGTCAGAAGATATAGAAGAACAAAATTGTATTTTATTTTCAAGAAATCGAGAACATTTTCTCGCACACCGCTATTCCCTCTGGCGTCTGAGCCGTGAGAGTATCTCAGACCGCTAGGCGGCTACTTCAGGTTTACGGCAATATATCGGGCATCGATTTAAACCATATGGATGACATTTTATCGTATGTTTTGTGGATGCAGTAAAATTTTGGTCAGTAGGCCGGCCGATTAGAAAGGGCTAATCAGTAATTCACCAACTTGAATACAGCACAATGGGTCGGAACCTAGTCTGACGACACGACAAATGCATGTCGAAATCCCGGGTTACAATTTATTGGGGCGTTTCAAGCATTAGTTTGTCGCCGATTACGAAGCTGCGTATTCAATTATTTGCGTGTGTATCGGTTAATGGTAAATAGTTGGCATTTACGCGATATCACGGACTTGCTCATTGACAGCGCTGATGTCGTATCGAAATGACTAGACAATAGAGATATACGAAAATTTGAAATCGCAGACGGCGGGCGTTTCAGCATATTGAATGGGGTGCCACCCCGTAACTCGGCGCCTATGGCCATGACCATACTCATATATTTACCCTTGTTTTACCTATGTGTCAGTTTTTTTTTTCATTTTCGTGGTCGTTAATATTAGTGTGAAAAGTAGTTTATTTGCAAAGTATATCACCATCATTTGAACGTGTCTATTAGCTATTTCAATGAAGTCTACTAATTTCCAGCTAATCCGTGTCATATCTTTTATTCATCAACTGGCGATGTCTTCATCCAAACTCTATCATAGGCCCATGTAAAGATGGAAATGAGTGGGAAAAAGCATCCCTACATCTTAGGCATTTTTGATCATGTCGGAGTGGTGAAATTTTCCACCGTAAATACTATTATTTGAAAAATTATGGAAATTTCTAATTGGATGACCTCAGCATCTGCGAATTGAAATGAGTCAAATTTTTTGTGCAAGGTATTTTAGGTAACCTAATGATTTGCCAGCTAAGCCAATCAAGTTTGAAAAAAGTTTTTTTTGAACACCAATAGTGTCCACTGTTCCATAATGATCATAAATTTTAATATTCATGATTTGTGCGTTTATGCATAGTATGCTGTACTTTGTCAGTGTTTGAATGAATTTTGCAAGGCGTTCGGAATTGGTAGCATTTTGAAGGATCGTTTCATGTTCGCTTGTAATGATTTTCTTGCTAATTATTTTAGGACAAGAATGCAGAACAAGTCCATATCCTGTCTCAGTTATACGCAGACAAGGAAGAGGATGCAGTATAAAGTCATTTCCCTCATACCAACTTTTGACCTCGTTGCAAGTTGAACCTGTATGAAGATTGAAGATATTTCCAGCTAGAGAGATTGTTGGTTGCAAGTGTGCATTGCTTGCTGTGGAATTTTTTACAAGTTACAGTCGAATCTGCTGATTATTATTTTCATCCGCTCTAGACACGGTATATACGATCAAAAAGGGGTGAAAGTGAGTCATCCTTGCTGCTCAAGTAAAGGTGGATCAGAAATTGTGACTACTTGAGTATTTTCCAAAAGTAGAACGAGTCGCACACTTGCAGTTGCAGGTTACTGCAGTTGGTAGAGGCCGCTTTCAAAATTGCAGGATGTGCGCGAAAAATATATAATGGCACTCCAATTATAGTGCGATTTCTAAATTGCATTCACTATTTACTACATTACTACATTTACTACATTAACTGGTTATGTCTGAAAAACCTAAGTAGAAGTAGTAAAAAATCATGCAGTACAAGTAGGCGAAACCCGAGTAGAAGTGCTTTGTTTGTTTTACTGCACCTTGCTCAATGTGTGACAGATCTGCACATAGAGGATGTCGTAACTAGGGCTGGGCAAAATCGAGTACCTGAGTGATTCGATTCTGAATCACGTA
>ATSW01085217.1:0-11482 GCA_000444245.1 Botryllus schlosseri
GTGAATAAAGAATATAATAATATAATAATTTATAGAGCGCCAAATATAACAATATGTCATTACTACACTAGGGCGCTGTACATAAAAGGCAATAAAATATAAAAGTAAACGATATGTATAAAAGACGAAGTGCATAGTTGTAGGGCGGAATGAACACTACTCTAGTTCGAACGCTCGTGTGAATAAAACGGTCTTGATTTTGCGTTTGAAAACATATTGCGAGTCACATAGTCTGATAGAAATTGGAAGATTGTTCCACAGAATGGCGGCCGAGGAAGAAAAGGTTCTCGTAGGTCGATGTTCTGACTCTTGGAACTGAAAAGAGCATTTGTGACTGAGAACGTAGCGCTCTTCCGGGATTATACATTGTCACTAGCTCACGAAGATACGATAGTTGTGGAAACGATCGTAATTCGTTCGTATGGATTGTCAAAAGTAGGGCTGGGCAAAATCGAGTACCCGGGTGATTTGATTCTGAATCACGTATTCTGCTTCGAGTCGAGTAATCGAGTACTCATTATGACGTCATAACATAATGTAGTATGTCAAAGTACAAATATCTACCTTCTATGCCACTACAAAAAATGTTATACCCGCTATCCATCACAATAAAGATATTTTTTGGACCGGAGCGATTTCATTGCAATTGGGGACAATATTGTGGAATGATCATGACTTCGGAAATATGTTATTCCCAGTAACGTTCCTAGCTTTGTACTATATGCAGGGCATGGTATGGTATGGAAGTATGGTATGGTATGGATCGATATTTTGGTATGGAATATGGAAGAATGCAAGTATGGTATGGAATGGAAGATTTTAATCTATGGTATGGAACGACATTTCCATACTTCCATACTTTGGTATTTTATACATTTTATCGTGATCTGTGCAAGCTTCATGAATCGTACGTTGATCGCTGCTCACTCAATACGATCGCTTTTGTTATGTGTGGACGCTGTATAGGTACAAATACGCGCTTGTGCAACGGTTTTAGGAGCACTTGAAATGACATGATTTTGTGATATAATAATGACAACAGTAATGTTGATCTGATATTCTATTGAGTCTAGACACGACGTCTCCGAGCATAGTCTATCACGTGACGCAATAATTGGCAATGTAGGCAACTCCAACTATACCTCATTCCTTGAGTGACGACAGCTCACAAGCAATCATGATTAGAGCCCGACCGATTATCGGTTCGCCGATAATATCGAGTCGATATCACACTTTGAAAGAATTACCGGTATCGGCCATTGGATGTGAAAATATATCGGCAATTTTCGTGACGTCACATGGTGGTAGGAAGTCAGAAAACTATAATCCTTGACCGCTAGACTGGGAATATTGCTGTATTTCATATAGCTTATACTTGCAATATGTTCAGATACAGCTTTTCTAGTATATTTCATGTTTAAGTATGTCAATGACTGTAGAGCTGTTGAAATAAATGCTCTGAAGTTTTGAAAATGCGCCTTTTGAGGTAGATTCCACCTTATTTGAATATCGGCTGAATATATCGGTGTTATCGGTGAAAGTGTTAGATATCGGTTTTATCGGTATCGGCCCAAAAATCCAATATCGGTCGGGCTCTAATCATGATGCAACGTACTAATTGCTCAATGCGATTGATAATTACATATCTTCTGAAAGATTGTCCGCTCCTCACATTTATACTGTTTGCATACCGAGATATCTTATTGGTCATATTTCAAACGCTCTCGCATTAGGATTATAAATTAGGGTGTGGGGTAGACATTTGAAATTCTCGCACTCCAACCACATGCTGTACTAATAATCACGCAGATCGCTGCAGTATTAATCGCCTGTAGCTGGGATATTTTATGGGTGCGAGTATTTACTTCAAACTTGCATGTGCATCATGCCAATGTAGCGGAAATGCGATGATATTCTTCTGGAGCAGGGGCGGGCAACCTCGCCAGTCGGTGGGCCGTATATAGGAAAATTAAGTACTTGGCAAGCCGGATTGCTGAATGGATACATTATTTGCGCATATATATACAAGGAATAAATCGTATTTAATGAATGTATTTTATCGACAGCAATGTCGCTTCAAAACCATTTCTCGCCGATAATGATAATACAATGTGGATTTGAAAACAGCATTGTCATACAGGCGTAGCCATGTTTGCTTCTCTCTGATCAACTAACTCACGGTGCAATCCTTAATTAAGATTTCAAAGCGTTTCATAAGTCCGGTACCCAAAATTCACCAAGATATATCAATTCATTATGGTTGAGTACATCATAAATGCCGATAATGCAAGTCTTCTCGCTTCGACGAACTTACGCGTAAGCTCCACTCTCGCACTCTCGCACCTTAATTACATACGCAGTCACTAAAATTTTACGTTCAAGCAAGTGGTGGAGAATCTCGGCTGACTGGGGCCGCGGGCCACATTATCATGTAAGACGGGAAACTGTCCGCGGGCCGGGAAAAATCTCGTCGCGGGCCGCATGTTACCTGTCCCTTTTATGGACGGTCCTCGATAACAATCTGCTGACTATCTCATTTTGCTCGCGGAAGCTATAGAGTAGACTTACACGGTACCACACCACCGTGGACTAGACCTCACCAAAACAGACTCTGTAAAACTATTACAAGGAGATAGATTCGCATCATGGCTAGTTTAAGCAATATTGACATCCGAAATATCAATAATATAGGTGCTAGAAAAGGAAATATACTTACGATATTTTAGTATTTGAAAGTATGGAATATGTATCAAGTATGGCATGGAACAATGTTGGTATGGTATGGAAAATTGCAAGTATGGTATGGAGCGAGTAAGGCAAGTATGGAGTATGGAAAATTCTCGTTCCATACCATACCATGCCCTGACTATGTGTATTGTATGCTACGGTACGGCCAGTCAAGGTTTCAAGGATTCAGCAGTGAAAATTGGTATCGAAACTATAATTCTCGTTCATGAATTAACTTTCAGTGGCAACGAGAGCATAATTTCAGTACTCGAAAAAATGGTCTTCTACTAGTCGAATCGAATCATTAAAATTAATACTCGATTCAGATTCGAGTAGTTTACGCAAATCATATGCCCAGCCCTAGTCATAATAGTCAAATTACTTTTTTTTTAATCGAAAAAAGGTGGTTCTTAAATCCAGACAAATGACCTGAAACTTCAATAAAAATTGAATTTTCCAGCCGGCAACCCACGGATTTCTGCGAGCGAGGGGGGTAAAATTGCATGTCTCGGCAACCACTGGTCGTAGAGTCATGGTAGCTCAAGAGCTGCAGAAACATCATGTTTAATTGTTTATATAAGAAGAAAGTTTTCTCTATTGTGAACACAAAACTTGTTGTAGCCAAAACACGGTAAAATACGGGTAAACGACGGGAGTAACTGCACACTAATATGTGTGGGGGCTGCCGGGAGCCCATCCTGGTGACGTGAGGAACCATGCGTTTGCAGCCGAGGTGGATACAAGGTTGCAATAAGAAGATCTTTATCCAACAGGGCTATTCGGTGGCTTGTCGTCAGTGGGCCGGGGAGTGCCGCTGACGACGCTCGATTGGTTGATCTAGCTAGAATATGGCTGTGGAAGGGGACTCTGAGTGGTCTTCGGGCCCCCTTGAGTGTGGGCTCCCAGCTCCCTGGGACTGAATTAGTCGTTGCACGAAGCTCAGGGACGAAAGCGTACAGAGGTACGTACAATATGTGCAAGACATAAGACGTAACGAGGTGTGTGGACGGCGTTGTGCGCCAAATCAGTAAAATGGGCTGCAGCATCGAATATATCGGGCCAGCAATGGTCTCCCAGCCTAGTCTGTTAGTCCATGGTGGCAACGGAACAAGGTTTAAAGTAAAACGCGAGAGGGGAAACAAACGTGACCTCGCTTGTAAGATGCATTAAGGTGTCACTATGTCGGCTCGGCCGGCAATGGCGGTCATCGGAGTGCGGACGCGGGCATGGAGCGGTTGCCTATTGGGCCACCTACGATTTCGTGAAGCTTGCCAAGCCCGGGGTGGAAACCAGTGGGGCGCGCAGTGGGTTTGGACTTGGGTTACGACTGTCTCCTGTCACCCCACTCGAAGGGGGTCCGATGACCACTCAGGGTTTCCTTCCACAGCCATATCTACCTAGATCAGCCAATCGGGCCCGCTGACAGCAACCCGCCTAATATCCCTGTTGGACAAGAATCTTCGTATTGCAACCTTGTATTCACCTCGGTTGCAAACGGATGGTACCTCACGTCATCAGGATGGGCTACCCGCAGTCCCAACACATCTGAGTACGTAGTTACTCCCACCATTTACCCGTATTTTCACTCCACCATTCGTCCGCATTATCGGATGAAATGATAGAATTGATTTAGAAATGCGATACTATAATCCTCTGTTTACTCGAGCAGCCCGTTTTAGAAAATATCATGGTATGGCGCACGCCCTCATACTATAAGGCCCGTATAGTTTAGTCGAAGAGCAAGTACGGATAAGTTGTATAGGATACGGTGTAAACACTTTGCGCGATTAGCAAACGTTAATAAAAAATATGGTGGATCGTAAAAATGCTAAATTGTGTAGCTTTATTTTCGGAAATTAAAGGCATTAGGCTACTACACTCGCTTTTATCCTTCAACTAGGGCTGGGCAAAATCGACTACCCGAGTGATTCGATTCTGAATCACGTAATATGCTTCGAGTCGAATCGCGTATCACTCATTATGACGTCATAACAGAATTGCGAAACGCTTGAAGAAAGATGCTGAACGATACTGAATGATACAAAAAAGACAATGTCACTGAACTGTGTAATATCCATGTCGTGATGCACAAGGCCTAACAAGGCTATAAGCGTCACTGAAATGACTTAATTGATAAATTTGCTCCAGATTATGTGTGTATTTACCAGTTTTACTGTGAATAAAGAATATAATAATTATATTAATGACTTCGGAAATGTGCTATTTCCAATAACATTCGTAGCTGTGTACTGTGTTTCGTATGCTGCGATACGGACGATCAGGGTTTCGGGGCTTCCACTCTGAAAATTAGAATCAAAACTATAATTCTCGTTGATCAATTAACTTTCAGAGGCGAGGAGCGTACAATTTCAGTACTCGAAAAAATCGTCTTTTACTACTCGACTCGAATCATAAAAATTAACACTCGATTTAGATTCAAGTACTCGAATCATTGTGCCCAGCCCTACCTTCAACATGTTCTCCAGACACCAGTTCTCCAGAAAGAACTGATAGTTATTAGAACTCAAAGTATGATATAAATATTGCTAAAAGCGGAAAATGTATTTCATGTCTTTAGTCCAGAAGGTTTCAAAGGTGGTACGTTAAAACAAGTCTAAAGCTAAAAAATGTCCGAGACCACTTTTCCAGATTAGGAGACGGCACAGACCGCTAGATTAAGATATGATAAGTAAACACTACATTGCGAAACATCAGTTTCAAACGTTATGATGGGCCATATATAGGCCCACTGTGATGCAGTATTTCATATGGGCGACAATGCGGTGTGAATGGAAGATGGAACCACGCAAACTGCTACCTAAATTATATTCACCGATACTTTCTTAAAATTATATTGGTCACTCCATCCACTGTGCACGACGCGCGACGAAAATTCTGGGCTTTACTCAACTTTTATAAAAATTAAATGTTGATACACCGTGAAAACAGTTCCGATATTCCTCAGGCTATCTTCCTGATTGGAGGATTAAACTACTTCTACTTGACAAACTAGAAACAGCGAAAAGTTATTAAGTAGATCACAAAATATTACGAAGTAGAAGTAGCGAGAAATTAGATCTACTTGAGTAAGTACCCAAGTAGCGGAAAACTTCAAAAAAGTAAAAGTACTTCGTTACTGAACACCTCTGGTTTGCCCTCAAGATTACCGGACCACAATCTGACATATCGACCTCGCCTACCGACACATGCAGCATTCATTTTTGTCGTATAGTTTTATGTTATCCTTTCTTTTATACAGTTTGTATGAATGTTATTTACATGCTGTAGGCCAAGGTGGGTATCTGGTTAAAAGACTACTCCAAGTCGTTTCGGAACCCTCCTATCTTTTCATTATATTGTGGTGTATTGAATTGATAAAAATAATAATATCTGATGATTATGATAATTAATGACTTCAGTGGGACTGTGCATAACTAGCGTAGAGCTTGATGTGATGACCTGCCAGTCATTGCTGAATAAAACTATGACGGTACGCGCATCCGCTCAAAAAAACTGAAGGGGTCCGCGGTCAAAATTGTTTAGGAACCCGTCGTAATGCATTGTCCCTAGCTAACGTCATGTATCTTATACGAATGAAATAAAATATTTTCGTAGTGTAGTCAGCTTGCCACACGACCAACATATAATGGCATCATCACGGTAACTATACTCCTGATTCCTTAATGAAGCAACTTCGACGTATAGGCCTACTTATCTGAAATATATCTGTATCGAGTTAATCCGTGGATTAGAATTCATCAACCTCAGATAGCAAGTCGCCAGCTCAATATTGGTAGGGCACGCTGCATAATATTTGATCAGGTCAGCTACCTTTCTTGCAGTTACAATGCGAAGTTTGTAAAATTGCATGAATAAAATCCTTGTCGTGACAGCAACCAGCATCACTCATGAATTGGTCGTAGCTAGGTAGGGTTGCATTTAAAACAAATGGTCATTATAAATACTTTGTTTAAAACAGGAGTGCCAAACAAACGGCCAGCGGTCCGCAAATCCGGTCTGCAAGAGGATCTCATCCTGCAAGCAATGCTTGTTAGATTGAGAAAATGCCCGTATTATCCAGCACATGCACCCCAAACAATTATTGAGATTTGAGGTACGCTATTAATTAATATATTTATCAAATAAACCCTCAAGACACTAAATGTCGAGTATGTTCACAGACCTCATTATAACCACCCGACAGCGGTGTTCAGATACCATTCTGTTAATCATTAGGAACTAGTCGCTGACATTGACAGCCATGCAGTTCCACCAAGGCCCAAAAGTGCACACCGAGTGACGGAGTTCAGATTTTTATGGGAAAAATGACCAAAACAGAAGCGAAAACGCCAAAGCGATACCGTTATATGCATGTTACAGACGGAATATAACAGTTAGCCCACACAAAAATATACTTCAAATAGCTCATCTGTGGTCGCACTGCTTTATCAGTTCCGACAAAGATTCCTGGCGACATTTTAACCGTTGAACTATCGAATGTGACTAGTTTAACTGTATTTAACCAGACAACCATCGTATTTCGCATATTCCATTGTTTGCCAATAAAGGTGTTTATAGAATAAAACCCCTGTGATTCGTAATATAATATTGTATATATTGGCTTTTTAATAAAGTAAAAAATAAAGTCAACTACAAGTAGCCTACGTGGAATTATTTTGGAATCATTTGACTGGTTCGGCCCGCGAGCGATCTGAAGGCTTGAATCCGGCCCGGGACGCCAGTTGTGTTTGACACCCCTTGTTCAAGACATGTTTTGAACAGTGTTTTAAAAATCGTCATTTAAAAAATGCATTTTTTCAAGTTAAATAACTACGCCATAATTGTGTAAATACTTGCGAAAGAACATGGAGTGTGAGCCTACAGACGATTTACACCCGACATAGTCGACGTGTACATTAGGGTTATGACTTTAAAAAATTGCCTGTAGCAGGAATTAATGAACATTTTGGTATAAATTAATAAAATTATAATTATTTTGTTCAAATCGTAGAAAATGTCCCGCACAAACTAACTATAGCAATTTACAATTGATCCAGAATAGACATTATAAAAATGAAGAGTAGGCCTACTTATTAATGGGAGCTCGATATACGACCAAAGTAAGTATGCTACTGATCCATTGACCATTTCCGATAAATTACATCGCCGTACTCGGTCGTCTAAAAACTTCCAGAATCCAACGCCAAACGAATTTGTTAATCACGTCAGATCATATCGATAATAAGGCGGCAACAACGTTTCATTTTTCTCCATACACAACTTATCCTCGTTTACGAATAGGTATTCTTTTAATGACGGAACACTACGTCGATACACATAAGTGTCTGTAAATGGTGGTATAGGATTTTCCGAGTATCTTGGATTGTACATATCGTCTACGTTAATTCCATAAAGTGTTCGACAAAGCTGACAGAAAGGGTCGACCCTTTCATTTCCAGGAGAGGATATTTCCGGATTTGTAGTTCTCCACCTGAAAACAAGAGTACGATGACATAATCAGATGTGTTCAGCAGTGTTGTGACGTCAGAGCCGGAGTCGTGGAGTTGCAGTCGGAGTTTTGCTAATTTTTCTCTTAATGGAGTCGGAGTCTCGCATATTTTTAGCGCGCCATGCAGTCGGAGTCGTGACAAAATAACTGGCTGGAGTCGGGATCAGAGTTTGCAAAAATGCTCCTGACTCCGACTCCAGCTTCTTTAATATGGAAACAAGTTATTCCAAATGTCTCTTAAAACTATCATAACAAATGTAATTTGTATATAGCCTATGTACCAAAAATCACAGTTATTAGAAACGATATTGCTAAAATCGGATATTATTTGCAAATTGAAGTTCAGTTGCATGGACGAAGAAAATTGCAAGACTCATCTTAGCGACCAATACAAAATTACTGAGGCAGTCACAAATTGGTTCAATTTTCGTAATTGGACCATGATAGTGTGAGAGGAAAGGCATCATCTGGTTTTGTAAGTGACATCACTTGTAAAATTGATGCATATATAGCCAAACGATTCTTCCCACTTGACAAAATCAAAAATATGTCTAGTAAGTAGTTCAGCCGCGTGTCTGGATCAGGAAAAGTTTCTAAATGTCAAATTCATGAAATATCATTTCTGATTCTTTCCATCAATGTTTTGTGTGAACTTGCACCCAGCTTGTTTTTGCATTGCACAACAAATTTGAAGAATAATTGTGAGCAAACTCCAATGCATTGTCGAGGTATAATTTTTAAAATATCGACTGAGGGGCCAATAGATGTGCTCAGATCTGAGCAGGATTATTTTCGGATCCGAATTTTTAGCATTAAAGATGGGCACATGATCCGGATTGGATCAGGGTTCCATTTCATCAAACAGGATTGGATCCAGACTAGGGCTGGGCAAAATCGAGTACCTGAGTGATTCGATTCTGAATCACGTATTATGCTTCGAGTCGAGTATTCGAGTATCACTCATTATGACGTCATAAAGGAATGTCTTATGTCCTAGCTCAAATATGTACCTTTTATGCCACAACAAAGAATATAATACATGCTATCATAGGCGCCGGCTTTTATTTTTGCATGGGGTGGCGGCAGGCGCGTAGCCAGGGGGGTGTCGAGACCCCCTCCTTTTGAAACACAAAACCCCGTCCTTTTGAAATGACCATTATGACGCTAATATTCAGTTTCAATTCCACAAGTCGTATTATTAGTGTTACGCGGGCCGCGACCAATTAGCGAGATTCGTATCACGACGATTGCGAAATTGCGTCATTAGAGAGAGAGAGATATTTATTGATTTGTCGAACCGTAAAGAAAACATCATTGGCACATGCAACAACAATAAATGAACTTACGGTATAGGACAGGGTGTGACCGATATGACTCTGGGTAGGGTCAACTAGTCTGATCACACCCTGCATTAATTGCCGCGCACTCGGCATTCGTCGCTGGACTGAGCAGTAACGCGACGCGACAATTCTAGAACACGAGAGACAGACAACAATTATGATTACAAACACGCGTGGTCAATCAGTAATTATCCCTTACCGCCAACACAGTAGGTTTTTACTTAGTATTGAGTAGCTCGCATGTCTCCGACTCAGAACATCGATTTCGACTGCATTGTTGCATGTCCCGATTTACGTTCGCAAAGCATAATTGGATTAATATCAAGGGCACTGGAATAAATTCCAACTAGCAGGCACACAGAATTAAACACTGTTCAACTTTTCACTCCGAGAATATTTATCACAAAAATGGTTCACAAAATACTTCAAACGCAGCTTGCGGCCCGCCTCAATGCAAATAATGCACCTTAATTTGTAGAAGGTGAACGTATATTGGTCGTCAAATCGCGATAATGTTTCGAATCTACGTTTCTAAAGATAAGGTCGAATTTGTACATCAAATAAGGATCGTTAGATTGCTGAAATCAGCCTCAGTAGGCCTACGCTGTGCGAAATACATAGTAGTGATCAATTTTATTGGACTGTAAAATCGGCCGGCAAGATTGCGCTGATAACGAATTGCAGACATGCCGCAAACCTGCAATAATTACAATTACAGAGTGTGTTAGTCATACCTGAATACCCAAATTCGGCAATGGCAACGAGCACAATTTGTTCAGACGCGGGCATAAGTTTTAATCAAAAAGATACGTAAACACAAACAATATTACAGTCAGAAATTGTTACTGTTTGGAGAAAGTGTATCTGCGGACGGTAGCGAGCCTACATGCGGACGCGCTAAATCAAACCACCGCCGATAGTGCACGCACGTCGCACGCACAATGGCACATGAGATATCGATGACCAATTTCGCATACAAATGATTCTCGCTGATTTGCAGTACGCAGCATCGATAATACGAATTTGTGAATTGGCATTTCAAAAGGACGGGATTTCTAATTATAAATGAGAAACTACCTGGCTACGCACCTGGGGTCTTAATGCCGACAACGCGCTGGTTAATATCAGCCCGGGACCTACGGCCTACGTAGGCTCCGGTCAGCCAGTCGAATTTGATCGTAAAATGGTGCGCTTTTAATTATCCACGTGTTATACAGTAAGAGCAATATGAGCGCATGCCGCGACCTTATCAATATAAATACATACCGTATCCCAAAGGTTTGGAATTCGATCCGCGATATGATTGCGCTAGCTCAACAGGGTCCGTCCAGCATTTAAGTTTATTGGAACATAGAAGGTTCCCATTAAAACTAATCGAATAAATTCAGAATTTGCGCCGCCGAGAAGCTCGTGTTGCATCAATATTTGACAACGTAATTCAACGCCGTGCACTGCACAATGCGCGGTATTAATAACAAATCATACACTGACAAGTGACACCTAAGGTACAGTGTTGCCAACTCCGGATGGAAGAAAATCGTTAAAACTGGGGTTAAAAATCGCTAGATGTCGCTAAATATTGAGAAAAAAGCGCTAAAAATAGCGCTAAATCTGCATTAAAGGTGTTAAATCGAACCATAATATCAATACATTCTTCTCAGCTATATTTTACTCGTCTGTGTCCAAAGTCACTTATCATATTTCTAGTTCATATTACGAGAGAGTGATCTCTAAGCGGGACAAAACATGCAGTGCGTTTCGATAATGCAGATCGCTTTGAGCAATAATCGCTCTGCGTGACCACTGGCCAGGTTTGCACTTTGCAGGCATAACCGCTCACTATATAAGCGTGCCTTGCTCGATGCGTCCGTGAATACGTGATGCGATGTACCGTGGAAATGCGCTT
>ATSW01085227.1:0-12527 GCA_000444245.1 Botryllus schlosseri
ATATGGGGGTGGGGGGCGCTAGAGCACGATAATTTTTGAAAGGGGGCGCCGGAGGAAAAAAGATCAAGAACCACTGCTCTAAACAGTGGCTTCAACAGCTACAGTACGTAGATAATTTGCCAAAGGAGCTATATATACGCTATATTTTCAATTGTAAATGTCAATCAACTGTGAAGTCAACAAAAAAAAACATGTTTTAAACAAGTGCCTTGTTTTAAACATGGTTGATTTTGATTGATTTTTATTTCAAATGCAACCCTACACTGCACACATGTGCTTTAAACGCTCAAATGTGAGTGATAATGACCATGTCGTGCGATTGGGACGCATACTTTGATTAAATCCTGAAGATTAATAAATTAGATTCACCGCACACACTGCAATGAACTTCGGATTCATTTTGTGACGCATTTACTAAATTTATTTGAATCCGACTAATGCTGTGTAGCGTGTAGTACCAAACGTCGAAATCCATCGTGAATCAGCCCCTGCTGGGTAGCAGGTTGGTTTGTATAGATTAGCTGCACATATGCGATAGCTGGCTCCTCTTGACATGAATCTCGACGCTGCAGTTCTGAAATTGGCAGCGTATGATAAGTAACATTTACCCCGTTTCACCGCGACGAATTTGAGCGTTGGCAGATTTGCTGTTTTCGGATTGGAGTCGAGTGCATATCCCCACTTCTGCACCTTCGCCCACGCGATCGACACGCAACTCGGTGCAATGAGTGGTGAACGATTACTTGAAATCAGCGAGGGCGATGAGCTATGCGGCCAAGAAGAATCGTTTCGTGCTTGGGCCCAAGAGGTTTTCAAGGTGCCCATCGTTAAAATTTCTTATTTGACCGTTATGTTCAACACGAATCCCATACAGCGGCTATGCATGGGGTCACAAATGATATATCTGTCCTTCACAAACTGTTGACGAAATATAGGTGATAGGTACAGTCAACGTATTCTTGTCACCGTTGGTTTTAGATTTAGACAATGTCTTTCAAGGATATACAATATGCGAATTCAGGCATCCCAATGTGGTCGGAATGTATGGTCTGCAGCGTCGTGAGATCATAAATAGGCTAAGCCACGAATGCACCGCTAGACAGGATTACATCACATGTTCACACTGAAGTTTTATTAATGTTTTGCCGATGCGAACCTAAATCTTACTTGCGTCAGGTGTAAACGATGGTTATATTACTACACGAGCCTCGAATCCATTCAACGTTAAAGATCTCTCCCGTGTAGTAGAAGACGGCATGAGGCTGACATAAGAAGTGCGGCATCATTAATAAAACAGAGGGAGGACTGTCAGGGATTCGAAGTACTCCGCGAGTCTGCATAGGCCTACTAACTATTATAGCTCGTGTTAATGAAACTGCACTGAGACGCGCTGATTCTCTAAATCTCCAAAAACTCGCCAAGAACAGTACCATTATGGAACATTTTGAATGAATCATCTGGTCCGTAAGGGGATTAAACACCGGAATGCATCAATGATTCGCACAAAATGGTAAAGCGAGGTACAGGATCTGGAATCGAGTACCAGATATGTGAAGCTGGTGAATTCGGTCGGTACTACCTCCCAACTACATGAACTGACGCAGCGTGAAAACTCTATCCTGATTCGTCTTGAAACAGGGCACTGTCGACTAAATGCACACTTAAACAGAATTTTTCAGCATGACAGTGGTCCCTCTGAACGATGCCAGGTGCCTGAAACGTTAGCGCACTTCTTGCTTACATGCACGGGACGCGTTACCTATCCCATAAAAGTCACCTACTCAGGGCGTGTAATCTACAACCTCCCCAACCGACCTCCATGTACTACTGAGGAACCCTATAATGATACACCCATTAATAGAATATGTGATATTGAGCGTGATGGGAATGTAACGCCTCATCAACCCTCCTGCTCAGGCCGGGCGAACCAAGCCCTCGTTGCTGAGCGCCATAATACCCCATTATGGAACATATCAATAATTCGGTGATGTTTCATAGCATTGTATATAATCAGACACAGCAATATAGTCGAGGATTGCCGTACGTTCGGAATTACCGGACATGTCCGGAACTTCACTGTTAAAACTGCGTCCGGGAGGAATTTCTAAAATATGCCTAAATGTCCGGAATTTCGAAGTAAGCTCAGAATTTTTTCCTAAATCAACATAATCAATATTACTTTTTTGTGCAACATGAACTTTTTCTTTGCGCTGCGCGCGATTTAGTACCACATATATAGGTTTTGATATGGGGACTACACCACCCTCGCAAAAACTGCGATCAAAAATAAATAAAAATAGCATTTAGTTACAGAATTAAGCCTAATTGTAATCGCAATTAAAAGATAACGGTATATTCATAGATTCGGTTTTTAGGCCGTTTGGACATGACCTAACGATGTACAATTACGCTCCTTGCATTTTCGAAGTCATCATCCTCCACCAAGTCTACCGCTAACTCTGATCATCTGGGCGGAGAGGGGATCAAATAATATAAAGTAATACATGGAAGAACCAATATTATTGACATAATCCATTTAAATCATTTAACGACCAGATGCTTAGCATATAGAAACCAGATGCATATTGTTGTAGCCCCTCAGAAGTTTCATCGATTAACCTACGGTGAACTTGAGATCAGCGTTGATTTGAGCGGGAGGGGCTTCGCCCTGGTTACAACTTAAAATACACAATTATAGTCCTGAACCGGATCGTGACAACCTCTAGTCCAGTGGTTCCCAACCTTTTTCAACCCATCGCCCCCTTTTCAAGCTCCACACCGATCATCGCCCCCCAAATTTTGTGAACCGAAAAATGGGCATTCAAACTGAATCACCGAGGGGTTGACTAAAAAAATAAGAGCTTTTCGGCCCGACCTCGAACTTATACACTTTTGCAGCTAAATTTTCCGGAGATGGCTACAAAAAAGTCATTTCACCGACTTGACTCCAATTTATCCGTTTTAACACGCCATCGCCCCCCTATCGCTCCCTGTCGCCCCTTTGTCCATTTTCGCCCCCCTATCGCCCCTCCATTATCGCCCACGTTGGGAACCACTGCTCTATTCGATAGACAAAGCTTTGCTTATGTGACGTCATATTGATCCCCAATGTGCTAATACCGTCGCTAGTGGGCGCTAAAGAGCGTCCGGAATTTATGTTACGAAGATATGGTAACCCGAGATAGTTTTCCTCTCCAGATGGCTTGTCAAAGATTTTCAATCCAGGAAGACGTGTCATCGGATGCCGTGAATAAATCAGCGATGGGGCAGGAAATTAGTTGGAGTCCAGAAAAATTTCGAATCACATCTGACGTTGGCAATGCGGAATCTGATATACTTCAAGGTGACTTAACCGAAGAGAATACATGCAATAACCAATTGAGGGGCTAGCCTATACTGACAATTTTTAGAGTATAGATCTCTAAAATTGCTGTAAAAACAAGTATGTCGTCAGTATAAAATTCAATGGTGTAAAGTGGTGGCATTCAACATCGTATCCCCGGAGCTGGTGATATTATTCATTTATAAAGATAAATTCCATATCCTTCCTAGATCTTTCGAAATTCCACAAGAAAAAGATATCTGTCTGCACGATGAACAAAACCACAAACCTGCATTCAAAGAAATCCGGGTAATCATAATGACTATATAGGCAAATGGGTGTCCATTCCTTTTTGTATCTGCATCGTGGACTATATTAAATCGAGTAATTTGAGTACCGCCGAGAGTAATCGACAAAGGTTAGCTCGTCCAAGCCAACACGCATGCGAAGTACTTGAGGTACAACTGAGATAATTTCAAAGTTATTATATCGTTTCAGAATCCCGGATCTCGATACTTGGTTATAAGTATCAACACTCTCCCCCTAATGCAGTGGTCGGGAACCTATGGTTCGAGAGATATATATGGCTCTTTTGGGTATAAGATATGGCTCTTTGGCAAATTTTTAATTTTTTACTCAATTTATCAACATTGCAGCAACTATTTGCAACTTGAAAGTTAATTTTCATAATGGCCAGAATAATTATTCTCATGGCAGCATGAACACGTCTTCAAGAGGTCAAGACAGTGGGATATTCATGGTTAGGGACGCATATCCCCTTTTTCAAAATCCTCAAATTTAAATTGCTGTACCGCCGGCGGCTAACATCACTAGCGAATTCGACCTACCCGACATCGCGCGCCTCGAAATCTTGAATTACATGATACCTTGAACGATCAAAGAGAAAAGCAGACATGGCGACGCTTGTATGACAATGCAGTTTTCAAATACACATTTTCCTCCTGAACGATACTCCTAAAAATGAACTGCCTTAGAAGTTACATTCACAATTATAATTCAAATTAGAAACAATGCCATATAGCTGACAGTATCCATGTTCTTGATTGGTAAGTATAGCTTTCTAGTACCACCGTTAAAATGTAGGTGTTTAGCAACGTTATGTTACGCCGAATATTTGAGAGGTCGATCAATATTTAGATTTTCTGAATCAGTGTTACAATTACATTCGTTTATTATCAGTGATTATAAATTCTAAGCCAGTGGTGCTCGAACTGGCGGGCGTGAAAGCATCTGAAGGGGGACGCGAAGCTGCGGTCAACGGAAAAATTTACCGCGCGTTCCGAGCGATTTACCCCCGATGTAACTTCAGTTCAGTCCTGTGTATAGTCTGAATTTCATATTTCAGAATTATCCCATCAACAGTCATAACCTTCCATGCCATCAAACAATCCGTTGGGATTGCTAGCATTTTGTGATATGACTATAAATGAGGCGCGCGAAATTTTAATTATCATTAAAGGGGGCGTGTCTAAAAAAGGTTGATAACCACTGTTCGAAGCTATTTACGATTAGTTGCGCTTGACCCGTCTGTGGTTCACCTGTACCTTAGCTCCCCTTTCGGGCATTATGTTCGAACAATATATCGGAAAATTCCGCGATTTTGTGAATAAAAATGTTCAAAATTTGGTCATTCATAAACATCAATAGAAAGTATCAATAATCATTGAAGGTTTCAAGGTATGTACTGCTGTAGTGACCACGTTTGGCTCCGCCTACGCATGTGAACAGATAAAATATGGCGCACACTACGAGTTCCATCTATTAGTACTACCATCACGTCGCGAATTTTCAGTTGTGACGTAGCAGTTGATTGACAGGTATGGCTCTTTGGGAGTTACATTTCAAAATACCGCGCCAATATCACTCTTCTGTCGAAAAAGGTTCCCGATCCCTGCCCTAATGAAATCAAATTTTCCAGGCGTACTACCCTTCTCGTAGAACTTGATTGTCCGGAAAGCAGTGAAATTCAGTATCTACCTGGTGACCATCTTTGCATATATCCGCGTAATCAACCGGAACTCGTTAATCGTATGTATATTTCATTGTCTATCTCAGACGAAAGCGGGTCTACATAGATTCGCTGTCTTTAAACGCTGGTTTAGGTTAACGTTCAGGGTGATATGAAATTACAAGCGTTATGAATTTTCAATATCCGGTTAATATATCGCAATATCCTGACCCGACTCGATCACGGTCGATGAATGTTTTACTTCATTTCTGTATTACAATACACTTACACGTAACGTTGCATTGAAAGCGAAAATCAACTTAAAACAAGCATGTTTGAAACAAGACCATTGTTTAAAACATGCCATGCCGTCACGAATATTCAATTGTAATTTCATAGTGGATTTGCATTGACAATGGAAAATATAGGGTAAATATAGCTTCTTTGACGAAATATCTACGTGCTATAGCTGTTCCACCGACTATTTGGTGGGTTTCAACCATCCTATATCGTATACGTCGGCTATATCGGGAGGTAATCGTACAACATGCAACATGTTTTTTGAAAGTATTTACAAAATTATAGCATAATTATAAACAACCATTTGTTTTAAATGCAATCCTACTTACTCCCCGGATATACTTCTATTGTTGCCTATTGTGAATATATAGGTAACTGACTTATTACTAGATTTGCCGAAGAGTATGCTTTCTTTGCTCTACCGATAACACACACATATATTTGTTAGGGGGCGATCATAGTATAGTACTTGTTGCTAATTGCTGAATAAAACTTGACGTAAGATACATCTTCGTGACAACGCAGAGAGGTTAATGCAGTGGTTCCCAACGTGGGCGATATCGCCCCTAGGGGGCGATTTGGCGGTCTAGGGGGGCGAAAATAACGAAGGGGAAGATAGGGGGCGAAAATGGACGAAGGGGCGATAGGGGGGCGATGGTGCGTTAAAAGGGCTACATTGGAGTCGGGACCGTAACTACCACACCCCAAATCCCCAATTGGGGGTGGGAGGACCGAAATCGAAGGAAGCTCAAAATTATTTCGTGAATTAACATGAATGATAGAGTAATTTTTTAGAAATTCACACGACTTTTTCAAAAATTATTCGCGTTCTGCGCGATTTAATATTTCCATGTATCCTGCTGTTGGGGTCCCCGTCACCCAACAAAAATACGCATGATTTATGGAAATGTGAGACTTGGGCGTCAGCCATTACTGCCCCAGACATACGAAGGTAGAGGCCATGTAACATACGACTCCGAGAAGTGTGCCAGAACGATCAGCAGCGAGAAGACCTTGGCCGAAAAGGAATGCCCTTGTGTTGACCGAAAACTTCGATATATGTATATATACATATATTTTTAATTGTCACAGGCGCCTCAATTGCTGGCGTCGAATGTTTCTGTCCTGGCGACCTTAACCCTACAGGACAAATGACATCCCGCAAGGAAAAAATTATTTGCCAGTAATTAAATACCAATATGTGCGTCTTTTAGTTTGGTACGTTTTGACCATTTCCATATCTTCTGACATAACAGATATAGGAGGTTACGAAATAGTATCATGTAAAGAAGTCAATATAACAACGATTCCGCCCGAATATGTTTAATTATTATTTAGGGGTCCTACCTTTTCCAACATACCACATCGACCATATTGACCGATTCAAGCATGAATTATATAAATTTGTCGCGCTTGGTGCGTTTAGGCGAAATATGGCCACCCACCAAACAGTACATGAAATAGG
Organism: Botryllus schlosseri; assembly: GCA_000444245.1. NCBI lineage: Eukaryota > Metazoa > Chordata > Ascidiacea > Stolidobranchia > Styelidae > Botryllus > Botryllus schlosseri. Next base: position 7,057 of record ATSW01085227.1, read on the forward strand.
GTATAGCTGATATGTAGCGACAAAAAGCCCACTGGTTGAGGGGGGTCTGGGGTTTGGTTTATCACCCCATGGGGCCAAATACCAACGTTTTTTTTCGAGGGGTGATGACAAAGTGCTGTTTTTCGGTTCACAATATTTGGGGGGCGATGATCGGTGTGGAGCTGGAGCTGGAGCTGGACGATGAGTCGAAAAAGGTTGGGAACCACTGGGTTAATGGGTATAGAATAGATGCAAATTTTTACCATCATAAAGGATATGCATCTGTCATCTGCCATGGCAAATTTACTCGAGAAAGTGATGCCAATCGGTCTAGAACACTGGTTCTCAAACTTTTTGGACATGCTCCCCCCTTGGCGATGGTCAAAAAAGTTTCGCCCCCGCTGACACCCCTCCGCCCGCACTTCACGTCATGTCAAAAAGAGCACATCATCTAATACAGAGGTAGGCAACCTTTTCGCTAATCACGGCCGCATTTCGATTACTCATGTATAGCCTAGGGCCGCATTCCAGGGCATAGCCGTAATCAACTAATTGGAGGCAAAATACCGTTGTTAAACTGTCCATATCCATTCCCGGTGAACTCCGGACTATTATACTTTTCACAAAGGTCTATTGTACGCACCGAAATCGTGTATGAATAGATGCTGGGATTTCATAGTGTCCCGCGAAAATCTTTCAGATTCACGAATGAATTCCGTGATTAATAGTAGCAGTATCACATATTACTATCAAATGTTTATCCTTTCTCAGCCCATGTGATCAGATTCACCAGTAGGGTTCATGGAGGGAGTGCTTTCGAAAATTCAGGGCAAGTTATAAAGGATAGTTCATCTTCGGATGGGCCAATTGTTATTAGTCACTTTGTTGCATGCTGTTATTTCTTGACCCCCGATCAGGATTGTCGATTGTATGGGTAGTGGAAATATATTAAAATTGCCCAAATGTACCATAAACAAATTTCTTTCGTGATGAGCACACGATTACAATTCCGGCTCAGATTGAGAAGGGCGCTACCATATTAAAATCGAAAAATAAAGTCACGTTGAAGTGCGCGGAGCGCGAAGAAAATTTCAAGATTAATTAAAATCACCCAAAAATTTTGGAGTGAATTCGTAATTTCCATTTCCATGTCGACGGATGCCAACACATACTAATTGAGTTAGGATTCGATGACCGCACAAATTACCTTCTACGACAGCAGGTTGCCCATCCCTGATCTAATAGTATATGGTATGTCTTACGCCACGTTTGAATCCGCATTCCAATTTTTGGGTCTTTTCCCCAAACTTGTTTTAAAAAAGCAAAACACATTGACCAGGACATCGATTTATTTCAAAGGTAGATTGCACTGAGACGAATCCTAATGATGGCAGTGACTATACAGATAGCACGGCGTCGTTCTGTACTGCCATGCTAAATTTGATGAACTTTGGAATGCAGTGCAGTTCGCCAGCTATTAACAACAGCTACCCAGCGCACCGAGCTTTAGGCTACAGCCAAAGCTATGAAGTAATGAATGACGTACACGTGGCAATTACTCCAGATTTTCAAAGAATATAAAAAAATTGCTCAAATGTAGTTGAAATCAATCTTTACTCCGTTGAGTGCGACTGCTGGAGTTTGAATTTGGCGAGCTCTCTTGAATACGAAATAAGTTTCATCTCCAACAGTCGTCTTCTCAGAATGGTTGTGAAACACATGTTTAGTCAGAATTCATGCAGACTTGGTCAATTTCTCGCGCTCCCCCTGAGAGCCTTCCGCGCCCCGCAGGTTGAGAAGTTGAGAACCACTGGTCTAGATGTTATTTTCTACGTGAGGAAATCTTAAAATTATGGTTGCATTTAAAACACGCGGCATGTTTTAAACAGTGTTTTAAAGAGGGCGTTTAAAAAAAAGCAATTTTTTTTCAAGTTGTGAAATTATACCATAACTGTGTAAACACTTTACAAAAAAAATGTTGTATGAGCCTGCGGACAATTACCACCCGATATAACCGACGTATATCGATGTGGGATGGTTGGATCCTTCAAAATAGTCTGTTCAACAGCAATAGTACATATATTTCGTCAAAGGAGCTATTTTAACCCTATACTTTCGATTGTCAAAGTCAATCCACTATAACGCCACAATTGAATACCCGTGACGTCATGTCTTTAAACAAAACGTGAAAAAAACAATAAAAAAAATGTTTGAAATTCGGGTCTCGTTTTAAACATGTTTGTTTAAATTGATTTTTGTTTTAAATGCACCCCTGTTTAAAACGTAGGCAATAAGTTATTTAACTTCGAAAAACTGTTAGCGTAGAAATGTTTGTTTGTTTGTTTCGAGGTATTCATGGTGTGTGTCGACTACTATGGTCATACCAGGCCAATTTTCTTCATTTTAATTCCGTAGCTGCCGACTTTTAGAACGGCCCACTTTTTGGCTTTTATAAGAAGCCGCTAACACGGATGAGATGGCTAGGAGGAGCCCATATAAACCTCCAACAGTAAGGTTGAAGTAGATGAAGGTAATATCCTAATAAAATAATGTATTGAGTATTTCGAAAGAGTATAAGTAGTTTGTCGCTGATAACTTCTGTGTATCTTGCAATTAGTATTCAATTTATCAACTTTTAAATATAAGGATAATTGTTTGTACATTACATATGTACATTTTTGTAACATTCTTACATCCAACAACGTCAGATTCATGTAATAGTGTTATAGTAGGTTTGCCATATTTTGGAAATCTGAAAAGAGGTCACATCTTCAAAATTTTCAGACTTACAATACCGGACAAAAGTCCGGAAGAATTGGTGAATATACTCCGAGTTTATAGTTGGTTGACTAAAAAAAAGCTCAACTTTCCGGCTAAACTCATGAAATACGCAATTTCTATCAGGTTTTCCGTGGGTTGACGAAAAAAAGGTAAACTTTCTGGCTCAACTCCCTAATGACCCGCCGGTCCGTTACTTGAGTGCTGATTTCTTATATCTCAATCCAATTTGCACCTACATCTAACCAAAATTTTCAAAAAATAGGACATTTGGGCGGCCTCCGAGGACACTTTCAAAAAAGTCAAAAGAGAGGACTAATCCTCTTAAAAGAGGACGCATGGTAACCCTAGTAATAGCCAAGTAACAAAGTAAAGTGCCTATACAGGTATGGTCTGATATCAATATGATCAACTCCATCTGCTGTAATTTTAGGGGTGCTCGAGAGATTGTCGGATGATATCGACGAAGACACGCCGATACAACTGCAAATTGGTGAGCAGAGAAACACCTCATTAGGGTAGATCATTGTGCATACTTTTATGTTTTCGTTAAGTTTTCTTATGTATTTGTTTAAGCAGTTACTGTTTTTCGGCGTTCCGTGCTGAGTTATGGCAGTTGGCAGTGCCGTGGAATTAATACAGCCCATGTTCATCGAACTGCCGTCGATAATTAGATTCGCAGAGAAGCCATGTTTGAGAACCTCTATGGTACATCGGACATTTTGAAACTCTTAAATGGCAAGGTCTAAATAAATTCGATAATAGTTTTAAACGAAACTCACGATGATATACGAAAAGCTACCACGATAGTTGGAGTACGTAGTGAGAATGTGGGAGATTTTCATAACATTGAAATGGTATATTGGTATCATCCATGTATTCCTAATCTTTTATTTGCACTGCGTTTAGGAACCATCAGTAAGTGGGTCATTGACAAGCGCCTCCCAGTATGCACACTTCGATGCGCATTCGAAAGGTATCTGGACATCAACTCTTGCCCGACGCCATTGTTGCTGAAACTTTTCGCGGACTCTGCCACAAACCAAGAAGAGAAATCAAGGCTACTGGAACTTGCCGAGGTTTGTACAAAAGTTTCGTATAGAACCCTGTTATTGCTACCCTGCTGACTAATAAATTGAGATTTCCCGCTCTTTAGCATTATATATGAGAAACAAAATAGTAATGGGTATTACTCGTGAATGAGGTATAGCAGCAATCTCTGGAGCCGAAATCGAAACAAGGTTTGCCGTTTACCCGCATCAACTGTAGACAACTGACAAGATCGATGGCCAAAAAATAGAATAGAGCAGTGCCTTTCAACCTTTTTGAGCTCCATTCGCACTTTTTTTGTAAAGAAAATTTCATTCGCACAAACTAATCGAAAATTGTTATACGAAAAGAAGATGAAGCTACTTAAGACATTTTGTTCAGATGTGCAACAAATTGGCTACTGTGGAGCTTAAGCTATCAAGCGTCTCATTAAAAAGGCAACTTTTTTCGCTCGTTTTGTTTTGAACTATTTCACTAAAACCCTTCTCGACCGAACAATGTTGTTGGAAACTTGGGAACGTCTACTAGTGTTTGGATCGCCTGGTCTTAAAATCGGTTCTGCACTCCTAGCCAAAATACAGCGTATTTTCCGTGAGTGAAAAATGTTTGCTGGCAGAAATCGTTCATTAGAGCTGACACAAAGGTCCCGGAGGCTCCAGTTTGTCGAAAGGATGAAAAACCCACATGTTTCTGTTGAGGCTGTTGCCTTATGTCTCGGAACATAAGGTGCAAAATGATAAAGGAGAGAATGGGCACATTATAGCTCGCTGCCTTATGATACGTTGCTCCAACTTCTGTCTCGCGAGTTTATGAGAAGAGGAAATATACTCACGATACTGTGTGTTCTACTCTTCAGCTCAATCTAACTTGAGAATTCATAACAGTTTATTAACAGTATAGCAGATTTTAGACTATACCACCAAAATCTGAGTTTTTGTGGTATCTCGCGTTCCGAGCCTCACCCATGAAAAGGATCCCATTTTTAATATTGTAGTTGTATGCTACGATTTTGAGGACATGCATGACATACAGAGCGAGCACACCACGATTCTACCCAACACAGCTCTACAAAACATGTCTGACGCAGACGATTTCAACTTCGGGCGAATTAAATTAATCTGCGTATCGCAGTTGCACTACTGTATACTCAGATTGCAAGAACGGGAATATTCCGTGCCGACAACGGAGCATATCCAATCCATCTGGATAGGTTTGGCCATCCAGCATAGGTCATTCTTAGACCCAGGTTTTGCCGCCGCTCATATTTTTGGCACCACATTTTATCACCGGTTTGTTGGCCAAAACTTTACGTCTTCATGTGCCCCGACGCAGAAGGGGTTGGCCTCGAAATGAATGATTCACATAGGCCTGAACCCGCTCCTTGCACAACCCTACAATAGTTCATCCCAACGGTCTTCGACCACGTCTTCCAGAAGAAACAATCGGATAAATCTTATCATGAATTCTCATGATAAAGCCATATTTTCTGCGTGTCTCGCTTATTGGCTATGCAGTACCCATCACAGTGACCTTGGATATGTTAAACCTATCGCAGGATTTTTTGTAATAAATTCAATAAATATTATATACATATTAACTTTATTCCGTTATTTCGTCATTATTCGTGTACATTGTGTACAATGTTATTGGCCGTGGCCTGAGTC
>ATSW01085276.1:0-12820 GCA_000444245.1 Botryllus schlosseri
ACTCAGGTGATTACCGTTTCCGCTTGGCATAATAGCCTATTGAAGTGTGGTCTTTCAAAAATAGTTTTATGTGAAAAGATGTCTCCATTCGATCCTGTAAAATATGTTGAACATGCGCTAAAAAGTTGTCCTAGACAGTTGTGCAAAGTACCTCCACATGCTCTCTATGTCGCAAACTTATCTTTTTGCAACAGGAAGGGGAATAAAATTTCGTAGAGGTAATCAGAAGGAGGAAACCACACCTTCATCGCAATATGAGATCAAAAGTCAAATACCAGTGAAGCGCGCTTTATCATCCGAGAACCAACGGAACATTCCAAAATGCAGCAAAATTGATTTCTCATCAACCGGAAAAGACGGTCAGCATGCCACCAGTACCATACCACACAAAAGTTTGAAATTGGAAGGAAAGGATGTTAAAGGCGAAGTTTCACCCTCTAGGATTGCAAAGCAACGGCATCTACAGGCCAGTGAGCGACGTGAGGCATGTTGAACACTCAGAGATTTCCAAAGATGTCGGTGATGTGATTGATGTGCTGGAACATAAAATGAAACGGATATTTCACAATGATCCATCTTTTGAACATAATGAAAAAGCTAGTTCTTCCTATACTTATACTGAAGAGACAGTGCCCTGTCAATCCCTTGTTAAACTGCCTGAGATTAATGACATGATTGTATCTCGCCAATGTGCTGACCCAATATTAGGGCTCTCTAATCGAATTAGAGAAATTTTATTGCAATGACCGCAGCTGTTGTGACTTCATGATGTGTGTTTTTTAAGGAGTAATGTGCTTCCAGCTGTTTTATGACTGGTATCTATCAAGTTCTATCACTCTTGTTCCATTATGTTTGTAAGGAAATCTATCATCTTTTATAATCAGTGTTCTAATTTGTGTAAAATTCATTTGCTCTATCTTTATTTAGATTCTAGTTCAACAACTTCCAATTGGAACCTTTTACGACATTGTTCGCTTTTTATAGGCGTAACTTGGTATACTAGGCCGGTACAATGCCTCGCATTACAATCAAGGGAGGCGTTTGGCGCAATACGGAAGATGAAATCTTGAAAGCCGCAGTTATGAAGTATGGCCTGAATCAGTGGTCTCGTATTGCATCGCTCTTGCATCGTAAATCGGCGAAACAATGTAAAGCACGTTGGTAAGTCCTTGAAATGTTTGTCGACTCCTGTGTAGCAGTGACAGGGGTTAGAGAATAATGACTTGCAAATTTGTTACTTCATGCCATGAATAGTGGGTCTACTACAAAAAATTGATTACATTGTACTAACCCTCAAATATGTCTGGTAAGACAACAGTCCTACAATGTGATTACATGAGGAAAAACTTTGAAAAATATAGGCAGTTTTTTGGTGTCCCTCTGGCAAAATTTACGTTGAGAAAATTTTTCTTCTGTCCTACTTCAATACGCCTATTGGGGGTCATTTTACAAAATGCCGTACATATTTTCAGTAAAGCATAATCTCTAAGACATTGAAATGATGTAGCATGTCAACAAAACTAGCCTACCGTATCAATGAAATAGATTGCTATCTTGGTGCCCATAATATAATGTCTATATATTCAAAAATGGCACATAGATGTTACAATGCTTTTTGAACTGAAGTCATAATGACATGGCACGTTCGACATCGTGGTGTCATCTTTTAATTGACGACCTGTCGCTACTCGTGTGCTAGACCACATCTTTTAATCAATCGTAAGGCGTGACGTCGTGACGATACTACTCAATCCCGCAACAGATCAACGCAACCAGATTCTAGTTTAGTTCCGATAGCTCAAAGTACGAAGATAGTTTCAGGCTATGTTTACATCACTTTTATGAGTTGATTTGTATCGTGGTTAATCAATATGTTTTTGAAAATCAATTTGTAGTGCCATTAGTTGTTTTGGGTTGGCCATGAAGATGCATCCTGCAATTCTAAAAGTAGCCGTCTTCGATTGGCTGCTAAAAGTATGAGATTTCTGGATCAAGTCTACTTGCAGTAGTTTTGACATGTCTCGTATATCGCTAATTATACGTTTAATTGAGTCGAAATTTAAGGTCTTATTTCGTCTTGCACTCGAGTATCAGCGATGATTACTTTGACCGCCTCGTGTGTAATTACATTTAATCAGAAATCGAGGTCCTGTTTCCCTCTGAAATACTTGAAAATATTGCGTAGGTACGAATGGCTGGACCCGAGCATCAAAAAGACGGAGTGGTCTCGGGAAGAGGAAGAGAAACTGCTCCATTTGGCAAAGCTGATGCCGACCCAGTGGCGAACCATCGCTCCCATTGTCGGCAGAACGGCGGCACAGTGTCTAGAGCATTACGAATATCTGCTGGATAAGGCGGCCAGAAAAGAAGACGAAGATGATGACGGTCATGTGAGAAGATAATCATTTTTAATTCTGAACGCGTAACAATTGTAGGCGTGTTCGTCGGCAGGACGATCCGAGAAAACTCAAACCCGGTGAAATCGATCCGGCTCCAGAAACGAAGCCTGCCAGGCCTGATCCGATCGATATGGACGAAGACGAACTTGAAATGCTGAGTGAGGCTCGTGCTAGGCTTGCCAATACTCAAGGTAATGGAGTGTGCAAGTGTCTGTCTTCAACACACATTATTGCCGAATGAATGCACGGCGTTCGTTGTGCTAATCACGGCATTAAAAAGTAGTGTACAAGTGCACAGTGAATGTTCGCAGGAACAAATTCAGGAACGTCGAATGCCAAGTTATTTTGTGTTACGATGCTGGTCAATTATCTTCTTCCTCATAATATTAGAGCTAAGCACAAATGAGTATGAGTGATTTAAATCCGAGTCAAGTATCAGGCATTAAGTCGAGAATTCGTGCATAACTCATTATTACATTTTACTTTGCAACAGTAAAAAGACGCAAAGAGTTTAAATACATTCATACCGCCAGTGACGTTCAATCACAAACAATTTCCAACCTGATACCACTGATATCTCATAGCTCTCCGAGGCGGCACGAAAGGTCAACCTCCACGTAAATGCCGTTTTCGTGGACATGCAGGCATTGTGCAGCCTCACACCACTTGTTTCGCGTGGTGTTGTGCAGCTCTTCTGGGTTTTAACGCTCCCACAGTGGGAAGATAGTGTCAAATGGCTATTTTTTGCGCATACTTCCTCCTGTAGGCAAGGAGCGTATAATTTTTTCAATCGAAAACATAGAAATCATAAAAAAAGGCCCTCGATTTCGATTTGAGTACTCGAATTATTGTGCTTGACCATGTCGATAATGAGATACCTTCAACAAATATATGATGACTAGGGCGATTGTTTGAACCTAAAAAACAGACGATTTAGACCTAAGAAATCGAAATTTTGACATTTTTTGACCTTTAAAAACTTAATTTTGAACTCGCCTAAGCAAATTAGGTGTTTTCGCTCATAATGTTAAAATTCGACTACTTATCTTCATTTCTTGTTGGAAATGTCTGGCTTTATGAAGTAGTTTGGCCTGAAAACCGTGTTTTGACTTGAAAACTGACAAATTTTTGCATGAAGAATTCCAGTAGTTACATCACATATTATGGTAGAAATAATTAATATTTGTTGTAGTACAACAAAAGATACTTTCTTACATTCTCGGGTAGAAAGCGTCTGTCCTTACTAAGTAGCTTGACAAGAATGGAGAAAGAACGTTCAATAGCAGCAGTTGTTGGCTGACAACACTGAAGTTGCCCGTACACTGTTGACGCACCGTGTTGTTTCATTTTGACAATGTTGTCGACATCACAATTTTTCATCATGCGCTTCTTGATATAAGAACCACACAATGCCCAAGCAGTCTTATTCTAGTTAGGATACTGTGGTACATTGACCATAACACCATGTCATTTTGATATGTCAGAAGAAATCGCCCTAATGATGACCTTGCTTAACTGGCCAGTCTGCAGAAATACTCTTGTAAAATGTATTCTGTATTTCTACGTTCCAGGTAAAAAAGCCAAGCGCAAGGCCCGCGAAAAGCAGCTGGAGGAAGCTCGGCGCCTGGCGTCACTCCAAAAACGTCGCGAACTGCGAGCGGCCGGCATCAGGCTACGCAAGAAACGCCGCAAGAAGCGCGGTGTCGACTACAACGAAGAGATACCCTTTCAGAAGGTCCCGGCACCCGGTTTTCACGACACCTCCCAGGAGACATTTGACCCCGAGAACAAGTTCCGACGCGTACGCCAAGACCACCTCGACGGCCTCAGCAAACAAGAGCAGGAGACGCGCGCCAGACGTAAGGACAAGCAGAAGATGAAAGACAAGGACCTGACTTCGCTGCTCGAGAAACCACTGGAGCCGGTGAAAAAGAGGTCGAAATTAGTGTTGCCCGCCCCGCAGATTTCAGACGCGGAACTAGAGGAGGTGGTCAAGCTTGGGCAGGCTTCAGAAAACGCCAAGCAAGTCGTGGACGAGGGCAACGCCGCGTCGGACGCGCTGCTGGCCGATTACAGCGTCACGCCCAACGCGGCTGGTTTGAGAACGCCGCGCACGCCGATGAACACGGTAGACACGGTGATGCGAGAGGCGCAGAACATCATGGCGCTGACCAACGTGGACACACCGCTGAAAGGCGGCATCAACGCAGAAGTATCGGAGAGCGATTTTAGCGGGATCACGCCCCAGAAGACCGAGCTGCAGACGCCAAACACCGTGATAGCGACACCATTTCAAACACCTGGCGATAAAAGCGGTACCACGCCTATGATGACGCCATCTCAATTCCAAGCATCCACCGGGGTGACTCCGGTCAGGGACAAGCTAAACATCAATGTCGATGGTGCGGACGGTAGTGCTACTCCGTACGGAAGTTTAGAAGAAAGACAAAGCTTGAAAGCATCGTTAACATCGTTGCCTGCGCCGAAAAACGATTTTGAAATCGTACTGCCCGAGGACATGAGTCAAGACGAAACGTCGAAAGGTGATGAGAAACAAGTCCACGCAGATCTTGTCCAGGATGCGGCCGACATTGAGACCGAACGCTTGGAAAAACTAGAGCGCGCTCGACTGATAGAATTGGAGAAACGGCATGCGGCTGTGAAGAGAGACCTCCCAAGGCCGACGCTGATTAACGAAAGTGTCCTGCGTCCACTCACGGCCAAGACAATCGCAAACATGACCCCCGTACAACTCGCAGAAGAGGAGATAAAAAAAGAGATGATCGCAATGTTGCATTACGACGCGCTCAACCACGCTGCAGTGAATCAGGTACCTGGCAAAGGCAAGAAAGCGGCCAATCCGGCGTCACACAAACAGTACCTGGCCCGGCGCGCTTACGAGCGGTATTCAGAGGAGGAGCTGGCCGCCGCAGATGAGCTACTGAGGGAGGAGATGGCGTTGGTGAAGGAGAAGATGGGACACGGGGATATTACGAGGGAGGCGTACGCGAAGGTGTGGCGCGACTGTTACAGCCAAGTGCTGTACTTGCCGTCGGAGAACAGGTAATGGGATGAGAGTGAGTTTGATATTTTCAAATGGGAATCTACTACACTGGCTCTCAATATGATGGGTGAAAAGCAATTTGGTAGTAGCCATTTTCCTCAGAAACTCACCGTTTTCGAACTACAGCTAAAAGATCTTTACGAACAGTGTCATTCCAGAATTGATACCACAGAGATTGATTACAGGATGGTATTTTTTGTGAAAATCTTATATTTGAAGTGGGAACACAGAGGATTTCTGAGGAAAATGGCTGCTGCCAAATGTTTTTCACACTTCCATCTTTAATTTGAGACTACATCATATGGAGACGCAGTGCCCCTTTAATTCACTATCCGAGTCCAAATCCAGTAATGGCCAAAACTTGCTCGATACTCGCAAGCAATGTTCCCTCTAATTTTGGACGAGTCTGCGCACGCTCCCTAACTCACTGCGCAGACCCTTGGAAAACAGTGCGTAACGACTAAAAAAAAGGTCATCACTTCGGATTTTTTGTGCGCAACTTAAATTTTCCGTGCGCAGAGACCGTGAAAGCACTGCGCATTTGCGCACGTGCGCAGCTTAGAGGGAACATTGCTCGCAAGGGTTCGGGAATTTCATATGCTTATCAGAATCCAAATCCATATGAAAATAATCATGAATCCAAACCTGGCCCACATCGTCAATCCAGTGTTCTTTTTAAATTCAAATCCGTGCCCGTATCTGACAGGTACACACGGGCCAACCTGGCGAATAAGAAAGACAGGATTGAGTCATTGGAGCAGCGGCTGGAGGCTCACCGTGCCGAAATGACCAGAGAGGCGCGGCGTGCCCGGCAAGATTGAGAAGAAGCTTAAAGTGCTGACGCTGGGCTACCAGACCAGAAGCGCGGCGCTGATAAAGCAGTGCGCCGAGCTCTCCGACGATCTCGACAATTCAACAATAAGCTGCCGCACGTTTCAGGTGTGTTCAACAAGGTTGAGATTTAGCGACGTGCTTTCTGCCTAGTCGCAGAGATTGGCCAGATTTGGCGTCCGTGTATGCGGTCACAGTAGTCAGCGTCGATACTCCAGTAGCAGTAGACATAATGCTGGAAATGTGTGTTGATCACAAGTAGAACTAGGGATTTACAAAACATGTCAAAAGTGATTCAGTGGATGCAGAATATGAAGGCCTGAGAAGCACACTACTAAATGGATTTAGTTGAGGGGCCGCATACTTTTTGCAGTTATTCAAAGGCAGCTTTTTCTCTGGAAGTCGTCGCTTATATTACTGCTGGATTTCATTAGTCGAATAAGTCGTGTTTGTGCCAAAACTATTCAACATAGAAGTGGAAAACGAGAGAGCTAACGACTGGCTCTCTTCGTTGCTGTCACGGCTTTCAAAATTATTAATTTACATTTGCGACAAATGTAGACTGACGAATCGGTGTGATTTACCAAATTATATTCAGTTTCCTGGACAGTTTCCCGTGCATCGTCTGTGTGCGCTACGAAAAAGTACAAGTTTTTCGTTTGCTGACTATCGATATTTTGGTAGTCGAGTGGAGATTGAAATTCAGTGCAATTCGGATTGTTAATTGGACAACATAGTACTATAGGTAGATGTCATGTGCAGAGGATATCAGCAATATAATTTTTGAGGTATAATTCTAACGCCCTGGATTTATATATTACCGTATGTGCATTGCTTACATTGACCGTTGTCTCGTCTTGTATCTTTTAAAGGAATTGCATAAATCTGAAATGGGAGCGATACCCAAGAGAATGGAAATCATTGAACGCGATTACAGCGCTCAACTGAAGCGAGAAGGAGAACTCCAGAAACGATATTTGGAAGTTATTCGACAGAGAGATGCACTAGACAATGCAGGCTGATCAAATTGTTCATTCGTCAAATTCAGATTGATTTGGTTTTTGTCCTATTACGTCCACTGCACACCCGGTAGCGAATGCGAGAAGTACTGGTTTGTGCTTGGGTCAGAGTCGTGAGAATATCTGGAAAATGCTGCTGCTATTCAAAATATTTCTGCAACACGTTTAATAAAAAATGTTGAATAAAAGATGAGATTTGCGAAGACTGGAGAGTTTAGTCATTGCTAACCGATCTGTCAGCCGAACTTCAAGGAATAACATGCTTGCTGTAGTTTTCCAATATTGAAGATCGGTCACAGGTTTAGCAACAGTCGTATTTCCTGCACCTTATCCACCTCATTGTAAGATGCATATCCAGTCCCAAGTAGCCTCAGAAAACGAAACTAGCGAAAACAAATAGGCCGGGTTACCAATTACCATACGTCATCCTTTAGATTTAGGAGGATTTGTCCTCCAAGGACGCCGAAATAATTAATGTGGGTGTTCGAGCGGGTCATTTGGGAGTCGAGTCAAAGTGATGACCTCTTCTGATTTCCAGTAAATATTTCAGAATCAGCTGTTTTCAATTTTCTAAAACTAACTTTTATGATTTTTAAAAGTGTCTTCCTTTCCGGATGTCAAATTCGAAAAATAATATGGCTCCTCGAAGCTGGTGGTTGACAGCACTGACATTTGACCTATGATCATCTGACTGCCGGGCTGAATCTGGGATTTTGTCATTAGCTGTAGCTGACAACTTTGATTTCTGCACTGTGTCAGATCAGAACGTCTGGTGTAGACTGTGTGGTGTGAATAGAACAGAATTAGTTCAGTTGACGCCAATTCCTTTTACTGTCAAGGATACGATATGATATACATTGCGTTAGCACTCTCTCTACTCATTCCACTATGTTCTGCCGGTCAGTACGTCCCCGTCGTTCTGTGGACAAATATAAAGTGAGTAATATCGAAAACGAAGGGCCTATAAGGGTGCATCATTTCATGAAAGGTAGTAAATCACCACATTTTGCTTCAAAAATCTTAATTCCACTTATTTCTAATGAGTTTGATTTGTTATAACAGTGGCGTAAACCCAAGTTTAAAAGACTTGTTGATATTATTATTGACAATTGCGATTCTGATTGCCTGCTGATTGCGGTATTGACTATATACATACATATTCTAATGACCATAAATTGTGCAGTTGATTCTTCCACAGTATTTTGTGGTGTTATCTTGTGTGTCTACAATATGAATACGATTATATATCAGTGAGAGTGAGGTACTTGCGTTTTTCCGTTACAGGCGAAGTGTATGTACACCAAATATCTCTGTTTATCCGGGAGAACCGATCTCCGTCTTTACCGAGAGCTTGTATTTTGAATGCTTGCGCTCGTCGCATCCCGGCACGGTGAAAGTTTTTGTAACGGACGAGGTTTGGCATTCCCAATTCTCAACAATATCATGCATCATATTGAGCAATTTCATTTTCGTATCAGCTGGATCAGGTTGATTTAGCAACGAGTCGACACGCATCTGGAGAAGGGAAAGCCTTCCATCACCTAAAAGTGAGATTTTACTTTTTCGCTCACTGTAATTGCAAGGAAATTCCTATCATATGCAGCTATCAAATTACCCACAGGGAAACATGTTCCCGGTTATAACTTTTTATTATGGTTCGGATGAGATTGTTTCCTGATTTCGGATCGCAGTAACATGCTGTCATAGGGGCACACTGTTACCATGATTAGATCAGGCATGGCGAGAGAGATAAAGAGAATTATTTATTCGGTGCCATAAAAATACCATTACAAAGTGTATACTAATGCTAAACCAGGCTGTATGGCGAAGGGATTGACACACTGAATGAAGAATTGTTGCACCATAGCACTTACTTCCGCCTAACGTGAAAATAAATACATACATACATACATACATACAAACTCGTAGAAACGCCAATGCAATAATTTATGCCTAAAACAGAGTAAATTGTTAACTATTTCAAATTCGTGACTGTTTCGCACACATTTTTAGGCCATGTTGACTCATCATGCATCACTGGTCATGCCTGCTGTGATAGCAAGTTCAGTTCCGGCTTTTTTGCAAAACCGATTTACGGAGGACTTTGGTGGCGAATCTGTCGTTTCAGTGGTGGATGTTGGAAGAATCGACCGTGGCTCGGCTGAGAGTACGCGAAGATCAATAATGTTGATTGGTAAGTACAGAAAAACAGGTTTGTTTCACAAATATTTGACAGTGGCGATACACCTTTGTCGGCTACAACCTAACACCGAAAAACATGTTCACAAGGCGGCAAATGTTCATGGAATACTGGGCTTTGCCAAGTAGTAGTCGGCCTACACGATTGTCACAAAGCACTACGAAATAGTCATGGTCCAAAATAATTATAGGCATCATTTTTCTTTTGGTCGAATCATTATTGCTGTTCTGACGTCATAATAGGTGGTACCATAATATTCGACTCGGAATTGAATCACCAGGATAGCCTACTCAACTTTGCCTACAGTCACAATTAGTTGAAGGTTTAGGTGCAGCTATTTTTAGATGAGATCATCAACGAAGACTTGTTGAAGATGAAGGCAAATGAAAAATTTGTTGCTGTACTGGTAGCCAGATCGCCACCACAGCCGCAGGTAAAAGGCGTTCCTCCCTGATTCCTTGCTGAGACTGCTGTCCAGTGTCCACACAATACAGATATAAAACATGAATGGAAATATCAATTGCCAACTCTATGGTTCCGGCTGGAGGTGGCACTCTCAGCTGTTGCTCTTGTATTGGTACATCTTCGCCCTTCCTATCATGCAAGCTTGCATTATATTTTGGACCAATCATCAATCAAGTTTCTTCATCATATATTTGATCTTGATACTCAATCCACTTAATTTTTTGTGAAAAACTGTACAAAATTTGAGAGGTATCATCATCACAGTTCATTTTACAGTATCTTGGTAGACCTGCAGACCTGCACGGTTTGAATACTTCATGAGCAATTGTTACCCTTATAATAAGATCTAAAAGATGTTAGCTTGATCAGAGTGTGCCTATACTCTGAAACTTCCACCACACATTTGTGAAACTATAATTGCATGCAGCATCACAGCGTGCGTTATACATGAAATCATAATAATTATTATGAGTTTCCATGTTTCTCATAATCCTCGCCTTTATTGATTTGACTTATTGATCCCTAGTTTATTTGAATCAGTTCATTAATATATGCGGCAGACCAAATGCAGGATATATTCATCGGAGAAATTTGAGACTGCCTTCGACCAGCATAATAGCCACCGAGGATCAACTACAAAAATTATGTTTAAAACATCGGCCTTTGGGGAGGTGTGGCCTTTTTTTGTGATGGAAATATGGTACGTTGGTACCCTCAAATATCGGAGAATATGTTTTTTCAGTATAGGCCCTTACTTTATTCTTTCGGCTTGAGATCTTGACCCCATCCAACCTTGTCAGTAAAGAGCTGGCCAATCAATATTCCATGTTTGCACTTGTGGTAATGTCTTTGAACCATTTTGTAGCTTCACGTGTACGAGGGAGCTGACTCTCATCACGGACGGCAGCTTCTCGCCGTCACAGAGCCGTTCGCTCCTGCCGCGCAGCAGTTTGTTCACTGGCAGACTTGCATTTTCATGTCCTACACCAATCTTTCATTGACGTACCGTACCGATGTCTACACTCTCGTCGAGCCGAAAGTGGAACGGGGCTATTGCAGCGAATCCAGCGATAATGCTAGGTTGGTGTAGAAGCGCTTTTATCGAGGGTTTGGTCTGTCTTCTCTTATTTTTATGTTTATTCAGCATCGATGTGAGTTTCAAAGTCGGTAATGGATCTGCGGAGAGTCAGTCCGTCGTGAAGTTGGGGTGAGATATCATTTGAAACTTGTTTCTAAATGCCAGGATGCACAATGATCTTTCAATAGAGCTGTGGTGGTATCTCCTTTGTTGTTTGAGGTTTCCCCGTGTGGGGGATGTGATCCACATTATAGTTGATTGGGGTTATCACGGCGGATAGTAGAAATAGAAGTAATGCTGTAAATTAACAAGCAACTGCAGACAGAATTAGCATTTTACAAAACATGCCAACACTGGAAAAGTTCTTGAGTTCTCTGTTTCAAAGAGTAGATTTGATCGTTGGGACGCATACTTGGCAGTCCATCGGAGGTGGCTACTTATGAAATTGCATGATGCATCTTCAAAATGTCTAATGACACTATAGATAGGTATAGTCTTCGTCTCTTCGACAATGTATTCAGTTGCCACGATACAGGGGCTCTTTCAAGTGGTTCTTTTGACAATTCCATCCATAAAAATGATGCAGACTTATCCCCTAACTACTTTTCTACTTTTCAAAATCCAAATTGGTAAATAAAGGAGTCTTGCCAAAACACTGTCCAAGCAGAAGTGGAAGTAGTCTAAAACCACATCCACTTGAGTTAGTAGTGCAAGGAGACAGAACCTACTTGAGTACAGTACTCCAAAAAGTAGAAGTATACCACGTTGTTCACCATGCCTGCTTGCACAATGCGAAGTAAGATAGGATTTTTTTCCTAAAACGAAAATATTCTACCGTGATAACTGGCTGTGGGCTCTAGCCAAAACTTGAGTATTTGGGATTTCCGCGTCTGCAACTTTAGTCGACCGTTCCGCCCATTCCCTTGTGATGTATATCAGAATATGACCTGTCTTGCAGACTGCAGTTTGTCAAAGTCCTATCGAAAGCGTCGGCCGTGACGTGGTGGAACGTCAGCTCCGCGGTTCTCAACCACAGCATCAGCGGTTCGGACAAGTCTTACAAATTGAGGATAACTGACGGCTACGCTTACTCCGCTCCTTCCAACTGGTCGTGGGTTTGCAAAAAGCCGCAGGCGATGACTTGGAAGGATCCAAAGGACAGTACCAATACGCAGAAGCTGGAATTTGAGAGTATCCAGGTATGTGCCGCCGCTCAAAGCGTCAATGCTAACCAGATTGGTTAGTAAGTACTTTTACTTTTTTGGAGTACTCTAGTAGGTTTTGTCTACTAGCACTACTTAACTCCAGTTGTTATGTTTTTATTTCCACCTCTCCACAATTTTTCAGACATTACTGCATATTTTCACACTTTGAATTTTGTAGAAAGTAGCTTCAGGATATGTTTGTGTCACTGTTACGAGTTGAATTATCATAACAACTGATCAAAATGTCCCCTGTATCCGTTAACTGACTATATTTTTGAAAATTGCACTTGTTTGTAGTGTCGTTAGTCGTATTACATTGCTCGCAAAGATGCTCCCTGCAATCTCGTATGTAGTCACCTCCAAATATCAGTATTCGACCCCTCAACCTAAGGTACCTTTTGAAACTGTTCACTTGAGTACATTAAAGACCTTCATTCTCTACTTCCGCTTGAAGTAGTCTTTACCTGTCTTGGATATTGCTATTTCAATTTGTAATTGGGTCGAAATTAGGACTGGTACTCAAGCACCAGTGCCGATTACTTTGACCACCTCCTGAGTC